>ML265372.1:235638-268856 GCA_005239495.1 Nicotiana undulata
AAAATTTTTTTTTTTGCCCGGGGGGGTCCCTTAGGGTAAAAAAACTAAGGCCCCCCCCCCCCCCCCCTTCCCACCTTTTCCTAAACAAATCAATTATTTATCTATTTTCCCAATTTTATGTTTTCTCTTTGTTAAGACTAATTCATATAATTAGACTTCGGCCGGGACCCACATTTGTGGACCTCGAGGAGTGCCTAACCCTTTCTCCTCAAGTTAATTTGATCCCTTACCCGATCTTTGGTAACGCAAACTAGTTAAACCTGAGTTATTTGCAAATATGTTCCCTAACACACCTCAAACCCATTAGGTGGAGACTCTCTCTTTTAACCCCCCTTCCTTAAAAGAGTTGTCACATATCGAAACTCGATTTCGCGAGAAAAAGGGGCACGACAACATGGCGACTCCAGTGAGGATATTTTTAGGCTCTTACCATAATGAACTTGGTCTATATGAATTAGTCTCCTATGATAAGAGAGTCTTTATCATTTGGCTGTTACATGAATATCACGCTCATGTTTCTCTTTTATTGTTGCATACGCATCCTCTTCCCTATTTTCCCTTAATGTGAATTCGTGTTAATATGCAAATCTTTGCCTAGTTTGGTTACAATATGCGTTTTCCCTTTATTTTCTAGTCATGATCACTTGCTCCAAACTTTCTATATTGTGTCTCTCCCTATCCCTACCCCCTTTACTTGATTTATTACAACTCTTCTACATTGCGCGAACTAACTTCTTCCTTATTTTTCTTACTTTTTATGTCTTTACATTTCATTTAATGTTGCATTTACTGCCTTCATCATGCAAAATACTTGACAACGTGTTGTTTTATCTTTACATAGAGCATGCTCCACATCATATTCCACTCGTGCATAATTAATACCATAGAGGCACTTGATGAGTGTCCGCGCTCTTCCTAAATCACCCCTTTAAATTTGGAAAGGCTTATTTGCGGTAAAACTAGTCGATCAGCGGTGCAATCGACAGTTCCTTGCCTTTCCCTCTCAAGTTGTCCACTTGAGGGTACCGGTATAGACTCTTCTAGAAACCCCCACTCTGATATTAACTGTGCATGCATTATGTCTAAACCTAGTACGGGTTAGAACGTTGTCCACGTGATAAATCTCTAAGGCAAGCCTTGACCAAAGCCCACCGGGATTTCCATAATCCCAATGGGTACGATCATGATATGTGCATTATTTGTAGAAAATATATCGATATGCTGATCATTAAAGTGTAAAAGTCGAATCCAGAGGGGGGGGGGAGAGGGTTAACTTTATTTGTTTTGCAGAAATAAGGCACGAAGTCCCCATGTTCGGCATGGTTCGAAGTATCCCACCTTTGGTGCTAGATTGGTGGGAAAATATCTCACCAAGTAACAAAAACCATGTGAAAAGAGTTCTCGGGAATATACCTTCCTTGTTAGATATTCAGCCAAACAATGTACTAATTGAGGCCTCTACTATGTTTTGGGATGAGAAGATGGTCGTCTTCCGTTTTGGTGACTTAAAAATGACTCCCCTTCTAGAGGAAATTTGAGGCTTTGCTGGGCTTCCATGGGATAAGCCTGGTCTGTTGGTACCGAAAAATCATACTTCTCGAGGCTTTCTAAAAATGATGGGTTTCAGACGGGATGATGAATTCTTACATACCATTCAATTTCCTTTACGAACGTTATAGGCACAACAAGTCCTATCGCCTTTATCATGATGAGTTTTCCATCACCTCTCTGGGTTGGACTCACTGCCGAGTTTTTGTATTCATTGTTTGTTTTCTGGGGATGCTGGTATTTCCAATACAAGGAGAAAGGATCCACACTCTCTTAGCTATGGTCAGTAAGACCTTAATGGAAGGAATTAGGGGCCAGAATTACACTATTGTCCCGATGATCGTGGCTGATATGTACCGAGCCTTAGACCGTTATAAGAAAGGATATAGGCATTTTGAGGGTTGTAATCTGTTGCTGCAAATATGGTTGTTGGAACACCTTCAGAGAGGACGATACCGTCAAGAATTTTTGCGGAAACCAAGGAATGACATGATAGCTTATCACCATCCGAAGAGAATGACCTTTATCCCGGACATGTTTGCACAATCGGGAAACGCTATGAGTTGGGTATACTTCTTTAGCAATTTGACTGATGACAAGTTCCATTGGATGCTTGAGTGGTTCCCTAGTAGTGAATTCATCATCAGGTCGAGAGATGTTCCTCATCTAGTACTAATCGGATTAAGGGGTATCTATCTTATGCTCCTATCAGAGTCATGAGGAAAGCTGGGAGAAAACATGTCATACCATGAGTGTCCAAAATGGTTCATTACAAAGCAGATATCGTACTCGCTGAGTTTGATAGCCTATTTGGCCAATCGGCCCGATAATTCGGGCTTGTTCAAAACACGACGTAATGGGTAAGTGGTTATTACACATATGGGATGCCATTGGAAATATGTCTTTAACTTTCTTGAAGCGCTTATTAGTGTAAGTGTCAATTTCTCTAAGTGTGGATATCTAGTTTCAACATCTCCTAAGGTTCGACTTACATAATAAACAGGAAATTGCGTACCTTGCTATTCTCGAACTAGGACACCACTTAACACGATTTCGGACACTGCCAAGTATAAGTAAAGCTTCTCATCTGCCTTCGTAGTATAAAGCAGAGGTGGTCTCGATAAGTATCGCTTCAATTCTTCCAAAGCCTGTTGGCATTCCGGGGTCTAGGCAATTATTTTTCTCTTGGGTAGGGAGAAAAACTTGTGGCTGCGATCCGATGACCTCGAGATGAATCGACCCAAGGCAGTTATCTGTCCGGTTAGCCTTTGTACGGTTTTCATACTATCTACGACGATGATGTCCTTGATGGCCTTGATCTTATCGGGGTTGATTTCGATTCCTCGATTTGATACCATGAAGTTGAGGAATTTGCCTTAACCGACCCAGAAAGCACATTTCTCGGGGTTGAGTTTCATGTTGTACTTCCTTAAAATTTTGAATGTTTCCTGCAAATGAGCCAAATGGTCCTCTCCGCGCAGGGTCTTAACTAGCATGTCGTCAATATAAACTTTTATTGATTTACCTATTTGTTCTTCAAACATTTTGTTAATTAGGCATTGATATGTAGCTCCTGCATTTTTTTAGCCCAAAGGGTATTACATTATAGCAATATGTTCCATACTTAGTGATAAAAGAGGTGTTTTCTTGGTTTTCTGGGTCCATTTGGATTTGATTGTACCTTATATAGGCGTCGAGAAAAGCAAGGATCTCGTGGCGGGTCATGGAATCAATCAAGCGATCGATGTTAGTCAAGGGAAAAGAATATTTTGGACATGCTTTGTTCAAGTCCTTATAGTCTACACACATTCTAAGTTTGTTCCCCTCTTTGGGGACTACGACTACATTAGCTAACAATTCAAGGTATTTTACCTCCCGAATGGACCCTATTTTGAGGAGTGTAGTTACCTCGTCCTTTATAAAGGCATGCTTTACCTCGGAATGGGGCCTTCTCTTTTGCTTCACCGGTCTAAACTTGGAATCCATGCTCAATCGATGTGTTGTTATCTCTAGTGGGATTCCTGTCATGTCTAAATGGGACCATGCAAAACAGTCCATGTTAGAAATAAGAAATTGAATGAGTTTTTTCCTAAGTTCGGGGGTTAATCCCGTTCCCAGGTATACCTTTCGTTCGGGCAGGTACTCAATCAGTATCACTTGTCCCAGTTCTTCGACCGTTGATTTGGTGTCATCTGAATCTTCGGGAACAACAAAGGTCCGAGGAGTTAGGAAATACCCCCCCTCTTCTTCATCTACTACTTGTTTCTTCGATTCAGTCGAGGCTGGGGACGGTGATTGCTATTTGGCTGTCTGTTTATCTTTGTTGCTCGATTTTTCTGAGGTCGATAGTGCCGAGATCGGTGTTACTTCATCAACCGCAAACATTTCTTTTACGGCATGCTTTTCTCCGCATATCGTTTTTACACAATCCGTCGTCGGGAACTTAATCATTTGGTGGAGGGTCGACGGTACTGCCCTCATGTTGTGGATCCAAGGCCTTCCGAGCAGTGCATTGTATCTCATGTCGCCATCGATGACATGAAACTTAGTATATTGGATGGTTCTAGTTATGTTTACATGTAGAATAATCTCCCCCATAGTTGTTTTACTGGCCATGTTGAAGCCGTTTAGGACTCGAGATGCAGATACAATTTGGCCCTGTGAACCCAGCTGCTCCACGACTCTCGACTTGATGATGTTTGCCGAGCTACCTGGATCCACCAAAACACGTTTAACTTGAACTTTATTTAAAAAGATAGAAATTACCAGTGCGTCGTTGTGTGGATGAGAGATGCCTTTTGCTTCGTCGTCATTGAATGATAAAGTTCCTTTGGGCACATAATCTTGAGTTCGTTTCTGTTTAGTGATCGACACCTAGTGCGTTTGAATATGGGTCCTTGTGGAACGTCGACCCCGCCAACTCATATGAATGACATGTTGATGTTCTTCTCGTTCATTCTTTCTATTGTTGTCTCTTTCCCTGAACTGATTCTTAGATCGATCACTGAGGTACTCTCGAAGATGGCCTTCGTTGAATAGTCGAGCTACCTCCTCCCTCACCTGCATGCAATCTTCGGTCCTATGACCGTGTGTGCCATGATACTTACACATTAAATTTGGGTTCCTTTGAGAAGGATAGGTCTTTATAGGTCCGGGCCACCTAGTGTCTTTGATCCTTTCGATAGCCAATACTATGCCCAATGCATCGACGCGGAAATTGTATTCTGATAGCCGAGGTGATTCCGTGGGATCTGCATACTTATCAAAACCAGTTTTACTCATAACTCCTCGAGAATTTTGTCCTCGATCGCTTCTTCGATCATGCCGGGTGGAATTGCGTCCTGGGCCATTATTCCTTCGATCTGCAATGTATGGTTGGTACTGGTCTTTATTCTACCTTGGATCTCTATCGTTGTCCCTTTGATTTTTTACTTGTTGACCTTTTCGGATGTACTGAACCGGAAGAAGCCCCCAATTGGACGTCTTCGACCCTGATCTCGATTGATATCGGTTGTGAACATCTGCCCAAGTTACTGCCGGGTACTCGATCAAATTTTGCTTCAACTGCCGAGATGTTATCGAACTCCATTCATTCAGTCCTTGGGTGAAATCTTGAATGGCCCAATCATCTGTAATTGGTGGTAACTCTATACGCTCCATTTGGAATCGGGACACGAACTCCCTTAACATCTCGTTACCCTTTGCCTTACCTTAAAGAGGTCCAATTTTTTGGTTGCGACCTTTATGGCCCCGGCGTGTGCTATTACAAAAGAATCCGGCAACATGGCGAACAAATTGATGGAATTTGGATGTAGGTTGTGATACCAAATCATCGCCCCTTTTGATAGGTTCTTTCCGAACTTTTTCAACAACACAAACTCGATCTCGTCGTCCTCCAAGTCATTAACCTTAATGGTGCATATGTAAGAGGTAACATGTTTATTGGGATTAGTGGTCGCATTGTATTTGGGTATGTTGGGAATGCGGAACTTCTTTGGAATGGGTTTTGGGGCCGCACTCGGAGGCAACGGGTTTTGCACAAACTTCTTTGAATCCATTCCTTTCAAGATTGGTGGTGCCCCCGGTATTTGATCAACTCGGGAGTTGTAAGTCTCCGTATTTTTATCATTGGCTTCGATCTTCTTATCCCCTGATTCAATTCTCTTGGTGACTTCCTCGAACATCTTCATTATAGCAGGATTGGTCCCCGATACATTATCACTCGATATTTCCGGTACGGCGAGTAGTCTCCGGCTCGACCCTACTAGGGGATCTGTGGTGATTTTGTAACTGAGCGATGGTGGCTTGTTGGGCCTGAAGCATTTCGAATATCACTTGGAGACTAACTCCTTCGTCTCCTCTACCCTGTGTACCTCGACCATCGGTTCGACCTTCTCTTCGTACACTTCTCTCGGTATCTGCGCCTAAGTCCGCATTCAGAGCAATGTGCGAACTGACATCAATTGGGTTGATGGGCAATACTCCTCCGAGATCAACCTACGACACCTCGATGCCTAGAGCGATAACATTCTCATTTTCCCCGTGAAGTCCAAGGCCATTGTCACCGTGAGCGGATGTGTTTTGTGAGTTAGACATGATTCAACCTGAAAGAAAATATTCTTGACAAGAACAAGCATAAAATGGTGTGTTTTACTAGAATCAACACTGAACAATCACTATTATACTTAGCTCCACGATAGGCGCCAAACTGTTTATCTCGAAATTCGAGTAACAATTAAGTGGTTATAAGGATACATGATCTTATTCAATACCAATTGACAAATGACGAATTGAACGATAAAATAAACCAAACCAGTGATGTTGCAATGTATCGACCTCGATGCGAGATAATCTCGAGGTCAAGCAAAGGGAACAGTAAGAACAGTAAGAGCAATAATAGACGATAAGTAAGTAGAGAGCAATGTAAATATTATTTATCAGTGAATGTAATGCGTTTGCAAATGAATGAGATCCCTCTTTACATAGTAGAAGAATCCTAAATAAGGTACAACTCTGAAGTAAATCCCATGATTGGTGCCAATAACTGCTTAATTCGATCCGTTCCGAGATTTTTGCCGAGATCCCCGGTCGGTTGCTACTATCTCGCCATTCCGTTACTATGTCTTACTCGAAGTCGGTCATGCCTGGTTTTGATCCTCAGCGAGTGCTTCGATCTTCATGTCTCATACTCTGCAATCGAGCTCGAACCAGGCCCATTACGAACTTACCCACGAGATCAGGCATATCCGATTTCGACCGTATACAGATAGCGTAACGATTTATTTACATTATCAATGCGATTTACTTTGTATAGCAGATTACTCATTATTTATTCTATGTCATCAATCAATACGAATGAATATGACTTGGCGATTATAATATATAAGGATTAGAACTTATAACGGGATGTGTCACAATCTAATTTTTTTTAGTTTCTTTTTTTGTCTGAATACTCAAAGAGGTACACGCAAATATCTTTTAAAGACTTTGTTGTATAAATATTTTTTATCTTATCGATGCGTAAAAATTAAACTCTTTATTAAAATACCGCTATTTTTAATTTAGAGACAAAATGTAATGGCAGTTCCTGTTTCTCCTCCTCTACCCCTTCATTACAATGAGAGGTCACTATTCATAAACAAAGAGCACAATCTAGTCATCCCTTGTGTTTTGTTATATATGTTGGTCGGTGACAAACTAAAGAGACAATGTTATCATTTCTGACATGTAATATTATTCCTTAATTGGCCAGCAGAAAACATCGACACCTGCATTTAATTATTAGCATTATAATTTATTCATTAACATTAGGGTTAGACGAGTGACTTTAGTATCTTCTATTATCCATCAATTTTCCACGTAGAAATCGCACTCCCTGACATTGGGATATTCATGTGGGGCTCATTTTCCCTGAAATATTCAGAAACTTTCACTTTTGAGAAAACTCAATAGCTTATCGGCAGGGTGTATATGGATCGGGTTGATTCGATTTTTATCAAAATCAAACTAAATTGACTATATTGATTTGAATTAGTTCGATTTTGTCGGATTTTTTCGGGTTTTGTTGTTACATGAATATTATTCGAATCTTACTTTGTTAAAGTTATAGATAGAATTTTGATAAGTGAATATATGTTTAGTAAATATTGAAAAAATGACAAACATATGACCTATTAAAATATTCCAATAGGAGAATTTTGTTAGGAACACATGATAGTTATTTTCTTAGTCGTCTATCAATAATTTTCGTCAATGTACACTTTCAAGGTTAACACAAGAGAGGATCCCAAATATTTCTACATTTTTAAAGAAAATTCAGTATAAAATCTTAAAATATATATAAAAATTATATATTTATATATCGGTTTGGTTCGGATTTTTTTACTCAATACTAAATCAAGTCAAACCAAGCTTAGTCGGGTTTTTTAATCGATTTGATTTATTTTGCGGTTTGATGCGGTTTTCCGATTCAGTTTGAACACCCCAAGAAAAAATAGAAAAATACAAAGTAAAAAATGTACTGTGGTTCTTAATTGTTTGAATTTTTAATGTTATTAAGTTGCATGAGTGAATTTTTCATTATGAAATTCTTACAGTGTCTTCCTCAAAGAGTTGCCAGCTACTTGTAAATTTTGAGTCTGCTATTAAATTGAGTGCAGTCAACCTACGAATATAGGACAACCAGGTGCACAAAGTATTCTGTGTTCACGAGAGGTCTGTGAAAAAGCCGTACCTAAAGGAAGTAATGTAGACAGTCCATCCATATGCAATAATCAGTGGATGATTTCATGGCTGAACCCGTAAATCAAAGACCATACAGAGACAACTGTAGACAACCTAGGAAAATACCTGCAGCAAAATAAAATAAGCAACAAGTTGTTTATCCGTTTGATCTTTGGAGAATGTCAGCAAAAAATGTATGAGATAATGATATTACAGTGCAGAAAATTGAAGCTAAATAAAAAATAATTTTAAAATTGCAAGAGATTACAGATGTTATCGCGTTTGGTTATTTGGTCGATTCCACCAACTGGATAAGTTGTGAACTGTAGTGTTTGGGTCAACGCATTGGTTCATAACACTTTTAAATGTCTCACTTAATTAACACCCTATTAATTGGAGCATAAATCTGAAAAATAAGTAATAATAATTTCTTGTTTTCTAAAACGTTAATTATTTTTTACACGAATTCAATTTGCCAGAACTAATATTTGAGATCGCAATAATTAATGTGTGTAATATACACTTGAAGTTTTTGAGAGTTTACCCTTCTAAGGGCGAGCCTATTTCGAAATAATTTCTTGTTTTCTAACACGTTAATTATTTTTTACACGAATTCAATTTACCAGAACTAATATTTGAGATCGCAATAATTAATGTGTGTAATATACACTTGAAGTTTTTGAGAGTTTACCCTTCTAAAGGCGAGCCTATTTCGAAATAATTTCTTGTTTTCTAACACGTTAATTATTTTTTACACGAATTCAATTTGTCAGAACTAATATTTGAGATCGCAATAATTAATGTGTAATATACACTTGAAGTTTTAGAGAGTTTACCCTTCTAAGGGCGAATCTATTTCGAAATAATTTATTTTTTTGGCTTATAAAAATCAAGCTGGTGAAGTAAAAGGAGAAATTTATAAGCTGATGCACGCGGGTAAGGTACTTTAACATGTAAAGCACATTCTTTTTGAAGGGGCAGAAAGGACACTGCAATCAATATTTTAGTTTCAGACTTTGACTCTTCAATCTTTCATATTGTCTATTGCTGAATATTCTTCAAACAATTAATAAATAAATAAATAAATAAAACAAAGAGGCAACTTTGTGTGATGCGACTCGACGCAGGAAGATTATTATTTATAATTAAAATCTAATTGCGATTATGATGTATGACACCTTGCTGATGTGGTTAAGGCCAGCCCCAACTCAGCTCAGTAAAATTAAGGGTTGTAAACCCTAATCTAATTAGTCACTCGATTAATCAATACTCCATCCGGTCCAAAATAAGTGATTTTTTGTCCGTTTTCACGCAGATTAAGAAATTCACATTTTAGCATTAATTAGCAATGAAATTAATCATATTAATCTTTATTATCCGACATAAATACTCTAACACATACTCCAACACTATTTACTCCAAGGGCAATGTAGGAAAAAAATAATTAATTCATTCTTGAAATTCAAAAAAATTACTTATTTTGGACTACAGGAAAAATGCCAAAATAACACATATTTTGGTCCGGAGGGAGTAATCCTTTAATTTATGCGAAGAGACCACGCACATGGGTACACGTACACAAAGTTACGCAACAGCCATGAGAGAAGGGTTTTGAATCATGTATAAATTAGTTATACATGATTTATACGTGAACCGTATATAGTGAACAACAATGTTGGGATTGTTAGGCGATGGATAACAATGTTTTAAGTATTATGAGAGGAAGAATAATACGTGAATTGTTATGTATGCATTACCTATTTTAAAGAATTGTTATCTATTCTTGTCGATCTGCTTATTGCTAATACATATATTTATATGTCATATTATATATGTGTGCCCTATGAAATAATTTACATTAGCAATTTAAATTTTAATAATATCAACCAACTCCATTAATTATGTTATTAATATGTATTAATTACTATATTACAAAACATTAAAAAAATTTTAACAGAAAACAGAAACAAAAAATCAGAAGTAAAGCAGAATCTCTAAATAATCAAAACAGAATCCAAAAATAAATTTTTGAATGAAATTGAGCCCACCAAATGCATAATGTTACCTCCTATAGCAGGTTGATACCTTATTTATATTAAATAAATATTCTTTTAAAAATTATATTTCATATCTACCTTTTAATTTTTTATAGTCAAATATCTATTTTGTGGTCACCTCCTACTCTTAAGCAATAAAATAAGCTTTGTATTATTTTTCTCTCTCCCCTCAAATTTCTCGTATCCCCTACCCCATATCTATTCTCCCTCTCTCTCTCTCTCTCTATTTCCCAATGTCTTCTCCTCCGCCGGACGCTGGAGCAATTGCCACCGTCACCGTTCGACCGTGGCCGTTATTCTTTGATACCGCCGCCCTCAGCCTCCCAATCTCATTCTCTGACGCAACATATCGGATCAACAAAAACTTCCGTTATTTCGCCGTTAATTACGTGCTAATCGTCGGCAACTGGAGGCAACAGTGACGACGAGCGAAGACTGGATACTGATGTTGCTTCAACGAGACGACATTAGGGTTGTTCTTGAACAAAGACGACAGAGTTGGGGGCTGAGCAACTTGAATTTTCTGTTAATATATTTCAATGTATCTCATTGTATTTCCATGTATTTCATTGTATTCATTGTATTTCAACGTATCTCCATGTATTTCATTGTATTCATTGTCTCGTTGTATTTCACGAATGTATTCATATATATTTTTAATTAAAATAATTTATATATTCAGATGTATATACGTATTCAAATTGCTCTGCTTTTGTTGTATTTATCGGTTGGGAAAAATATTCAGCATATTTTCTCTGAAGATTGCTATATTTTTGGGGTGTTTTTCGGTTGAGAATCGTTTTTATAACTGAAAATACAAATTTTGTGTGTTATAATTGAGTTTGTTGAGTTATATTAGGAGTCTATTATGTTAATTGATCACTTTCCGTTTAAAAACAGCTGAATAGACCATGAATTGCGCTACTTACGTTACTGTATTCACAAATTCATATCGTGAATACAGTCGAATACAATAATCTGTCTAGCTGTAATCCCCTGTTTCACGTCGTGAATACAGTCGAATACAAAGATCTGTCTAGCTGTAATCCCTTATTTCACGCCTAGAAATACTATTGTATTCATGAATACAGTAGCTTAAATACATCGAATACACTCTAAACAACCTGAAAACATAGCTATAGGAAGTAATATAGTAAATAGTAGCTACAACTAGCTAATAACCACTAAACAATAGTGGTTTGTGAAAATTTCTCAAATTATTTCTCTCAAGTACCCGAGGTGTTGGAATATTATCATCCCAGGATAGAATGACTTAACTCACCAAAGTATCGATACCTAAAACGCTGGTGAACTGCGAACCACTTAATGGCTGTAAATCACATTAGAATTTATTTGTACAAAAGAAGAAGAAGAAGAAGAAGAAGTTATGAAAATTTTGTAAAGAAAAATTCTCGGATCAAGGCAAATTTATAGCCATTTTCTGGCACTGTTTATGAAAATTTGCAATATTTTAAGTAACATACATGGTTGTTTGAACATGCGTGAATGTTTGAAATATTTCGAGAAAAGAATTTAAAATAATCTGGGAAAGAAAAAGGGTATTTGGTTATTCCAGGTTGATTTTTTGATAATTAATTAAATCAATTAATTAAACAATTGAAAGAAATTTTGTCCAAAACGATAAATCAATTAATCGTTGACCAAACCCGACGTCGAAGCCAAGCCAAGCGAGCGACGAAGACGATGGCGCGAGGCGTGCCTTCTTTCCAACCCATTTAATACCAAGAGAAGTGATTTCTTAATATAAGCACATTTTATTTTCTTTCCATTACAAATGAGGGACAATTGCTCTTTCCAAAGCATAAGGGAACAACTCACTTTTCCTTCATATTTCTTCCTTCCATTTCTCATTCAGGAACTTCCAATCCCAACAATCCCCACATGAATGGGGAATGACTATAAAACAAAGGAATGCACGGACAAGTGATTTTACAAGAAATGATTAATTGTATATAGATAAGTAGGTTTCTCTTTGAACTTTCCGCAGTGAACTTATATCGGATATACTAGGTCAATCACTAGATTTGATATCTTTGAACCTTCGAGCTTTATTGTATACCTAGATAACATAAGTTACACGATCAACTCTTAACCATTTATGTTTCTCACGGTTGTATTCGTTTCAGCCATGAAAACCTCCTGGTTTCATGAGTGCTCAGGGAATGTTCCTTTACTTTCATTCCCCTTGAAGCGGCTCACACTTCACACCCACATAGGTGATTTATAAATATGTAGTCCTATAGACACACTATCTGATCATTTCTTGCCAAACTTAGCAAATTATTAAGAAACTTTAAGCTTTATTGACTCATCAAAAAGCCTTAATGATTTACCCTGATTTCTGAACATTGTCTTTATCACGAGAATGGGTTGAATTATTTGACAATGTTGAACCGTCATTCATAACTTTGTTTGATCTCTTTGAACCTAGCTCTTGGGATCTCCAGTCTGTTAGGTAGAGTTACCGTCATGATGACTTGTCCTAGGCCTTAACCTCATTCGCTTCGATGATCTTTCAACTGCCTCTCTAGATAGGCCTTTTGTAATTAAGTGGATCCGACACGTTATCTCCCGACTTCCCGTAGTCAATCATGATAACACCACAAAAGAGTAGTTGTCTAATGGTATTTTGTCTCCGTGGTATTTGAAGAGATTTTCTGTTATACATAACGCTCCCTGCCCTACCTATGGTTGCTTTACTATCACAATGTATACATATAGGTGCCAAAAGTTTGGGCCAAAATTAAATATCTTCCAAGAAATTTTGGAGCCTTCAGCTTCTTCACCGGTCTTGTTTAAAGATATGAATTCAGATTCCATCGTAGAACGGGCGATGCACGTTTGTTTGGATGATTTCCAAAACACTGCTCCTCCTCCAATTGTGAACACATATCCACTAGTCTATTTAACTTCAGATGATCCGGTGGTCCAATTTGCATCACTATATCCCTCAATCACAGAGGGATATTTTTTATAATGCAGAATATAGTATTGGGTATGTTTCAGATACCCAAACTCATTTCATTTCCATCCAATGTATTTGATTGGGATTACTTGTAAACCGACTTAGTTTTCTAATAGCACAAGCTATATCTGGTCGCGTACAATTTATGATATACATCAAACTTCCCAATACTCTTGCATAGTCCAGTTGTGAGTCACTTTCACCTCCATCCTTTTGAAGTGCATAACTCACGTCAATTGGAGTCTTGGCAATCTTGCAATCCAAATACTTGAACTTGTCAAGTACATTTTTAATGTAGTGAGACTGCGATATTGCTAGACCTTGTGGAGTCTTGTGAATTCTGATTCCTAAGATCATATCAGCAACTCCTAAATCTTTCATGTTGAATTTGCTAGCGAGCATGCAATTAGTAGCGTTTATATCTGTCATATCTTTGCTCATTATCAACATGTCATCACCATATGAACAAAATATGATTTCATGATATTTTTAATGTAAATGCATTTGTCACACTCGTTGATTTTAAAACCATTTACCAACATTATTTGGTCAAATTTAGCATGCCATTATTTGGGTGATTGTTTACGTCCTTAAAGCGACTTAGCTAGTTGACACATTTTCTTTTCTTTACCAGGAACCACAAAATCCTCAGGTTGTTCCATATAAATTTCTTCCTCCAACTCTCCATTTAAGAAAGCTTTTTAACGTTCATTTGATCGATTTCAAGACCATACATGGATGCCAGTGCCACTGACACCCTAATAAATGTTATCCTTGTAACTAGCGAGTAAGTGTAAAAGTAATGAAGGCCTTACTTTTGTCTATAACCTTTGACAACAAGTCTTGCCTTATATTTGTCAATAGCGCCGTCAACTTTCATTGTACTCTTAAAGATCCATTTCGAACCAAAATGCTTATTTCATAGAGGAAGATCAATCAATTCCCATGTATGGTTATCTAAAAGTGATTGAATCTCACTATTGACTGCCTCTTGCCAAAATGTTGAATCAAAATATGACATAGATGCTTTGAAAGTTTGAGGCTCATTTTCAAGCAAGAATGTCACAAAATCTGGTCCAAAGGAAGTAGATGTTCTTTGTCGTTTGCTACGTATTGGATCCTCTTCACTTGGAGTATTTTCCTTTGGTTCTTCTTGTGGTCGTTTAGATCTTTTACTTGACTATTTGCATTCAGTTTTATGCGGATAAATATTTTCAATAAATTCAGCATTATCTGATTCAATTACCGTATTAACATGAATATTGGGATTATCAGATTTATGAACCAAAAACCAACACGCTTTACAGTTTGTAGCATATCCAATAAAAATACAATCCACAATTTTTGGTCCGATTTTTGCCTTATTAGGTAAAGGTACTTGTACCTTTGCTAAACACCCCGACACTTTGAAATATTTCAAGTTAGATTTTTTTTCTTTCTATTTTTCATATGGAATATATGTGGGGTACTCTGTTGAGTATTCGGTTAGCTGTAAGGATGACTTCCCCTACAAACTCTGCGTTAAGCCGGAACTTATTAAGAAAGCATTCATCATTTTCTTTAATGTTTGGTTTTTCCTTCTCGCAATTCCATTGGATTGAGGTATGTAGGGAGGCATTAGTTTGATGAATAATTCCATATTTCGTACATATTTCTGCAAAAGGATTAATTCTCTACCCCTATCACTTCTAATCGTTTTAATCCTTTTAGTCAATTGATTCTCCAGTTCATTCTTGTATTTCGTAAATGCTTCAATTGCTTCATCATCATTTTTAAGCAAATAAACATAATAATATCGAGTATAATTGTCAATAAAAGATATAAAATACTTTTTTCCACCACGAGATGGTGTTGACTTCATATCACAAATGTCATTATGAATTAAGCGTAAATGATTTGAATTCCTTTCGGCAGACTTATAAGGATGTTTGACGAACTTAGTTTCACACATATTTGACATTTTGATTTATTAGGCAATACTTCTAAATTAATTAACTTTCACAAAGTTTTATAATTGACATGTCTAAACGAATATGCCATAAATCATTTGACTCCAACAAATAAGAAGAAGCGAAAATTTTATTAATATTATCAACAATCATTACATTGAGTTTGGAAAGACCCTCTGTGAGGTAGGCCTTTCCAACATACATATCCTTCTTTCTTATAATAACTTTGTCAGATACAAATACACAATTGAATTCATTCTTAACAAGTAGAGAAGTTGAAACTAAAATTTTCCTTATAGTAAGAACATGAAGAACGTTGTTGAGCGTTAACACCTTGCCGGAACTCATCTTCAGGAATATCTTCGCGTAACCCTCAATATTAGTTGTTGCAGTATTTCCCATGAAAAGCTCTTCTTCGGGACTAATAATAGAGTAAGTCGCAAATGCTTCTTTAACATCACAAACATATCGAGTGGCTCCAGAATCAATCTATCACTCCTTCGGATTTCCAACTAAGGTGCATTCCGAAAGCATTACACATAGATCATCAATGTCATGATTCTTCTCCACTATGTTGGCCTATCGCTTTGTCTTGTCCTTTTTCGAGAGACGACAGTCAGGGGCTTTGTGACAAGCTTTTTCACAATTCTAGCAGTTGCCTTTAAATTTTTTCTTGTTTTGCTCCTTAGCCTGTCCGAAGACCTCTTCCTCTTTTTTCTTTTGGAGCAGCCTCTTCAACAATATTCTCTCCCATGATCGTTGAATTTTCACGCGACTTCTTCTCGAATGTTTTGTTATCTTCCCAATCTTGAGATGAATCACAAAATCTTCCAACTTCATTTCTTTGCGCTTGTGCTTTAGATAATTTTTGAAATCTCTCCACGAAGGAGGTAACTTTACAATCATTGCAGCCACTTGAAACGCTTCATTCACCACCATACCTTCAGCAATAAGGTCATGAAAAATAAGTTGAAGCTCTTGAACTTGGGTTCCTACTCTTTCGCTGTCTATCATTTTATAGTTAAGAAACTTGGCAACCACAAACTTTTTCAAGCACGCATCTTTAGTCTTGTACTTCTTCTCAAGTGAATCCCACAATTCTTTCGAAGTATTCATAGCATTGTAGACATTGTAAAAATCTTCCTCCAAAGCACTTAGGATATAGCCTTTGCAAAGAAATCTGCATGTTTTAGGTCTCAACAATCATAAACTTTTCAATGTCTGGCATGTCGGCGGCAGGAACTGAAGGGTCTTCACTGGTGAATTTATGTATACCAAGTTGGGTAAGACAAAAGAAAAATCTTTTGATGCCATCCTTTGAAGTTGGCTCCAGAAAATTTTCCCCATTTTTTGGTCGGTGGCACAACAGTTCGGCTTGACAGGGCTATTGTCGTTGCCGTAATAGTCACAGAAGGATTTTCATTTTTAATTGTCATTTCTCACAATCAACAACAGAACAATTCAATTAATAACAGAAAATAAAGTAGTAAACAGTAGTGTAATTAATAACTAACAATACGTTTAATAAACAAAAACTGAAGTTTTTATATATTGTTTCACAAGAAAACGATGAAGTTTTTATGTTCTTCAAATCATTCCTGAATTTTAATACTCCGATGAAGTTTTTATATCTTCAAATCAGAAGTAGAAAATTTTAGAAGGAGTAGAAGACCACAAAAGTATTAATTTCTAAAAAATAGAATATAAATTAAAGTACAAAAAATAATTTTCTTAAGATTATTATTAATTTGTATTAACTACTATATTATGAAACAGTAAATTTTCAGTAACAGAAAATCAGAAGTAAAATAGATCTTGGAAATAATTAAAACAAAATCTAAAAATAAAATTCGGAATGAAATCGAGCCCACTGAATGCACAATGTGTCTTTAAAAATAATACTCCCCTCAAGCACCCGAGGTGCCGGAATATTATCCTCATAGGATAGAATGATTTAACTCACCAGAGTATCGATACGTAAAACGCTGGTGAACTGCGTACCACTTAATGGTTGTAAATCACACTAATATTAATTTGTGCAGAAGAAGAAGAAGTTCAGAAAATTTCGTAAGGAAAACTTCTGGGAGCAAGGCAAATATATAGCCATTTCTGGCACTGTTTCTGAAAATTAGCAACCTTTCAGAAACAGTCATGGCTATTAGAACAGGCGGGAATGTTTAAAATATTCCGAGAAAGGAATTAAAATAACACGGAAAAGAAACGGTCGCACACAGGTCATGGGTTATTTAAATAATTGGAAGAAATTTTGTTCAAAAAGATTAATCAATCAATCTTTGACCGAGTCTGAATCCGAGCCGAGCGATGACAACGACAACGCGAGGCTTACCTTCTTTCCAACCTATTTAATACCAAAAAAAGTGCTTTCTTAATATAAGCACATTCCCTTTTCTTTCCACTATCAATGAGAGACAATTGCTCTTTCCAAAGCATAAGGAAACAATCTTCACATTTCTTCCCTCTATTTTCCGTTCACCAACTTCCAATCCCAACAAGCTATGCGTTGGTGCCGCCACCAAACATGGTTGATCAAAGAACATGCGAAAATTATTTTTTCTTATACGACTAATTTAACATTATAAGTACAGATTACTAGTTATATTGAAATTTATACTGGATTTATTTTTGTTTATGTGACCAAGCAAATGATTTCTAAAGTTCATTGTTCTTTCATATATTTTCTTTCATGTTTAAAAAGTGAATAGTATTTCAGAAAACGACATATTTTATTTTTCAAAGACACGACCAAAAGACGTGAAATTGAAGGCTGAATATCGAGAAATTGGAACACCTAACCTAGAACTAAATCCACAAGCAGTAGACATGTGAATGTCGGAGCTCTTATGCATGCTCCTATACAGAATCTTTTTTATTTTTTTCCTACCATTAATTTCTTAGCGATGGCTAAGTTAATCCATAGTGGATTCGCCCCCGAGAGCAGTGTGTACGTAGACCTTGCCCCGATCTTGGTAGGATAGCAGAGAGCTAGTTTACGATAGTCCCTCGGCTAAAAAAAAGATGAAAAGAAGTTTTGATAACAAGTAGTAACAACAACAAGATATTAGGAAAACTGAAGCGAAAGATAGCAATCAAGCGATAGGTAGAAATAACAAACTAAGAGTAGAAAGATACCATACTAACACGAATGCTACAGGTCTGAGAAAGAAAAAGGAAAATATTCGACTACCTATTAGTCTTCTACCCTAATTTTTGATCTCCACACCCTCCTATCAAGTGTCATGTTCTCGGTAAGCTCCAACTGCGTCATGTCTTGCATAATTACCTATTCCCAATATTTTTTTGGTCTCGCACCTCCTAACTGGGACATCGGTGCTTCTCCTCTTCACATGCCCAAACCATCTGAGGCTCGCCTCCCGCATCTTATCCTCCACGTAGCTACTCCACCTTTTCCTTAATAACGTCATTCCTACTATTATCTAACCTAGTATGCCCGCACATCAATCTCAACATTCTCATTTGAACTACTTTCATTTCCAGAATACGAGAGTTTTGAATTCAGAATTGTCCATATTCTAATAAACTGGAGGGCTACCTGGTTAATAAACTGTATTAATTGAAAACAGAGGGTTACCTGGTTAATAAACTGTATTAATTGAAAACTTTAGATGTATTTAATTTGTTATTACTTGTCCACGAACGTAATGATCCACCTTGTTTCTGCTGATGCAAAAATTAATGTATGATTACTGAAAGATTCCAACATCTCATGTGAACTCACTAACTCAAATCCACAAAATGGACGTGGAGCCACGCCTATTTTATTAAAAGTAGTTAGTTTTATTTGCAAAAAGCATATGGTCTAGTATAAATTCACTAAAATTAAAGTATATAGGTTAGTCGAATGATGCTTCAAACTAAAAATAATGGCGCCGCCAACGCATGATAAGATGTTTTTCTTTTAACATAGATATATTATAATATATAGGCAATTATCTTTTTCTTCAAGACCATGTGTAGAACCTACAAGCTATATATATGGTGGTGCCCCATTATGAATATTCAGAAACAGAAAATACTAGTAAAAATTTCCCCAACGGGAGAATACATAGAAAAGAAACGAAAATTTAACTAGTAAGTTGAGGATAAGGCAACAATCCAAATTTGAAGGACAAATGTATAAACAATTAACAAAACTTTACGACCAACAGACAGTAAAATTGTCCATTTGCAACTGCTTGTCAGCTGAACTTTGGCCGAGCCAACTGCCAAAACCAGCCGTCCAACCAATAGCACCTTTTATTATAGGATATCCTACGTGGATACCTGATTAATTTTCATCGCTTGCTAGGTTATATACACTGAAATTATAAATATTTTTTTCGTTAAAAATTATTATTACTTTATTTTTCAGGTTACTATATTAGGTTTACTATGAAAAATTACTTATAATTAATTTTTATAGGTCAACTTAATTAACCTTACAAGTTACAATGTAAGAAACTTAAATATTGTTAGTGCACCGAACATAAATTCATACTTATACCACAATTATTTATAATATTATTTTTAACACATACTAAGTGGGTAATGCGCATTTCGAAATTATTTATCCCACGAAATAATAACAAAACAACACATTTGGACTCTCCAACGCTCTTCTTCCCAAGTCTTTAAGACCAAGATTTAAATTAAAAATAGGACTTTATCCAAGTTTATCTAGTGTACAATCAAATACATCTTCTATATTATACCTTGTACATCCTATTTTTAGTTGAATAAATCAGAATCTACCGATAAAAGTGTATTCACCAAATAACTCGTCATTATTTGATCCTCAAATGTAATCTCAATATTATAATTTCATTATATTGTTTACTGAATAATCCTATCATTATTTGACGCAAGAAGAAAGAAGAAAAAACTATCAAAGGATAAATAATTAATCGTAGATCAGTACTCTCACCATGGGATTGAATTTGTAAAGGATATATAATATAACGGTACAATTATTGTAACGTGGTTATAGGTATGTGGATTAAATTGATCTGTGAAAATAAAATAATGAAGAGCAAAGCGACTAAAAAAAGTGAATTGAGGAAAGGACAAGCCTGAGCTTCAGAATGATCCCACAGAATCAAGAATATTTAGAAAATCTCGGCAATACTTGTGTAAAACTTGAGAGAAAGAATACTAGTCTTTTGCTATCAGTATTTCTTGATGTCATACAATAGAACGAAAGCTTCTATTCATCCAAAGTTATGAGGCGTATGGTCTACCAATTACGCCCCATTAACTACCGACATTAATGCTACAATAAAAGGTAGTGAAGAGGTGATAAAGAACAATAAAGAGTAATGAAAGCTAATAATGAACGGAAGAATCTTGGGATCTTCTGTAACGTTTCTGTAATGATCATATCTTGAATTGCTACTTATCGGGCCGCAGTTTTGTATCCGATATCAACATCTTATCCGGCCATAGGTATCCGATATGAACATGGTTGAATCACTCATGAATGACACATATTGTTTCCTAATTCACCTATCTTCTGAGATCGATTGTTATCGTATACAGGAGGCCAGGTCATTGTGGTAGCTAGAGTCCTAGACTCCTAGGTTTCTTGTAGGCCAGCAACTTGATATAGCTATACGTATAAGCTAGCCATTAGCAATCAAGCTGGCCCTTTAACTATAATTGCTTAAAACTGAGCAAAAGGTGGATTAGAATTTACAGATCACAGTATCAGATCCTAATAACTTTCCCTTTACGGCTAACACTTGGGTTGTTTTAGTCTCTATTTTTTTTTCAATGTAAAGAATCTGCAGCACGAGAAGAGAAATGAGTCACTAGTAACCAATACCAGAATGTTATTTTGGAAGCTCCAGATATACATACTTGCATTATTAAATACGTCAAAACAAGAAAAAGGTCTAAATGTGAGTTGAAGTAAAAAGCCTGCATCAGCAAGTTTATTGATTTATCGCCTAACAATAAATGGCTTAACACGACAATCAAGAAAATGAGTCGAGCAAACTGACGTTGCCTTACTCCTGTGAGTTTAGCTAGTAGCTACGCTAAGTGAAAATATCTATTTAGACCTGAGACATCACCTTTTCCAAAAAAATGAGAAGGAGGAGAACTCGATCGTAACAAATGTTTTTGAAGGGCACTTTGGAGCATGTTATTTTCGTATGACCTATAGATAATGGATTTGAACCGTGAAATTAGCCACCGAAATTTTCATCAAGATAGGCTACCTACATCGCACTCCTTCGTGCAGCCGTTATGAGAACTAGGGCCAGAGGTCGAAAGCAAATTTAAATAGAATCATATATGTGTGTGCACGTAAAAACAAACATAAATAGAATAAGATATACATATCAGAACTCACACTCTTAGTTTAGAATGATAATGTGTAAATTCTAGGCTAACTTTTGGATGTAGAATTGATTGAAACTTGAAAAAAGAAATTTTGGAATTGTGTTGAAAAATAATTTTTGAAATTTGAAATTGTGTTTGGTCATGCATTTTATTTGAAGAAAAGATAAAGTTTTGTGAATGGGAGAAAAACATTCACCCAAAAATTGTCCTAAATCAGTTTTCGGGAACTTGAAATTTTTTTCCTCAAAACATGATCATATTTCATAAACAAACCATATTTTAAAAAATGAAGCCAAAATATTTAGCCAAACGGGAGGTAAATTTGCCACTGGCTGAGGAGTTTTAGAGGGCTCGAACGTTGCTCTCTTTATCTTTTTAAGTGTTTTAATAGCTAGGCCTATGTATTCACATAATATAATAGGTTCTTGCTGAATTCACTAAGTTTGTTATTAGGGTCTGCTTTTTCTTTTAATTTAGTGGAGAAGAAGTGGGGGTTTGAGAATGGAATTCGCCAATGAATATTAGAAACATCCTTAATAACAATAGGACGTCCATTAATTAATTTGTTAAAAAAATAACAGTAAAGTTTAAAAGCTTTTTCGTGATGGAGAATCCATGCTGATGGAGCAATTTGTCGGTTTAGTCAAGTAACTACAAATAATTTCATGTTCTCTCCATTATCATATTGCCGTTTTTCTTCACAATTGTTCCTTATAAATAGGAATATCGATCATAAACTCCATGCAATAACTACACCTATACATCTTGTGTAATTTAACTAGCTAAATACCTCTACCAATTAAATCCCCTCATTGTCCTTTGCTTAACCTTCCATTTCACTTGATGGCTAATTCATCAATTTCTGCAAAATCACTAATGCTAGCATTTCTCTTCATATTTTTCTTTTTTTGCCACTTATTCATAACTTCGGAGGCTCGTATACTTGGTGATTTGCCAAATGTTGTGAAAAAATATGATAGCCATTTTGTTCTTAGTAAGGCTGGATTTAGCCTAAAAGAAATTGAGGAGTATAAAAGGCGTTCTCTTAAAGGAGGTTCTGATAGAGTTGCACCCGGTGGACCTGACCCTCAACATCACTCTTTGCCTCCCAGTTACTAATTAAACCCCGAGCGCCATTATATGTTGCTCGAATCTTTTAAAAATATACTGTCACACTCATGTCGAATCCTCCAAAAACGCATAAATTTTAGTGGACTCGACACCATATGCTTAAAGGATGCGAGCAACATTGCAGTACCAGCTATATTGTTCTTCTATGGCAGTAGCGAATGGGAGGAGAAGAAGGTTGGAGACTGTTAATTAATTGCTTTTACATTTTTCCTTTATTTTCCTTTTTAAAGTGTTTTTCTTTTTCTCTCTTATATTTCTGTTTGGTTAGGAAGGCGTCTGTGAGAATCAGTGCGTTTTTGCTTGATCTCATGATGAAATATTGATTAGAAAAAGCATCCTGATGAGAGATGATATATATGAGAATTGTTTGTTATGATGAAAAATGAGCCTTTAATTGTTTCTGAAATATTATTAAAGCTTAATTATCTCACATCTTCTGCCATTATGTTGTTTCCAAATCCATATTTCAGCTTCATACAGTGATCCATAAATCTGAAAAAGAAAATACATTTCTTTCATAGACATTACAGATAACATTAATGAACATAGAGTCACGGGCGTATCTAAGTCTTAGGGTATGGGTTCACGTGACCCATAATGTTATATTTCTTGAAAATTACTCAATTATATGTGCGTGAACACTTGTTCAGAGACTCCTAATGGTGCAATAATCATTGGGTGGACCTTACTAGTGAAATTGGTGGTTCAAATCTCACTCCGGACGGTCTTGTTTTCGGCACGGAGCATAGATATATACGTGAAAATCACTAAATTTTTAAAAAGAATATATTTTTGAACCTATAATTTCAAAAGTGTAGTGGGTACATGGTAGATACTAAAGTTAAACTCGTCAAATATAAATTCTAAATCCGCATCTTCACAATAATACACCCATCCTCTTGAAATCATGGATCCGCCTCCACATAGAGTGCCACTTTATAGTTACTATAGTAAATGAGCAAATACTTGGGTCATTCTTGTTAAAGACAAATTAAGTAAATGAAAGTATCTCTAATATAGCTTAAAGTTTTAGATGATGGTAATAACACATTTCAATGTAATATCAGAGCAAATAAAGGTCTGAGTTCAAGACTTACAACTACCATTATTGAAGAGAAGCTCGACAAGCTTGACCCGAAAAAACAACCATGCCCGCACGCGATGGGGTGTGTTAAAGATATATTAAGTGAACAAAAATTAATTTGATTTCTCTGAAGGTATAAGCTTTTAGTTGAGACGTTGTTGGTCACTCACTTCAAACAATACTAGAATTGCTTCATGAACAAAGACCTGGAATGAAGAAGACAAAAGTGTTAAGTTGAAACCGTTCATGATACTATGTTAGGCTTTTGTTTCTTTATATTCCCCCATTCATTTTATGTGGCAATACATTTAAAACTTAACGGTAATTTTAAATATGTTATGCCATTACATGCTATTAAAGGTAAAATGAGAATTTTAAATTAAATTATTTCAAAAAAAATATAAAGATATCACCTTTTTTTGTAACAAACTAAAAGAAATAGTGTAATACAAAATAAAACAAACAGAATAATAAAAACAAACTAAATGGAAGTGTTAGTTGTATCCTTCAGAGGCCACTGGAGCTCCAAAACATGTACTACATCAATGAGCTAGTTATACTTTAGTGCTGGGGCAGATTTAGACCGTTTTCATGGTGCACCTGTACTCATGATCTTTCGGCCAAACATGGTATTTTATGTATATTTCATAACATTGATCTACTATTTTCTGTTGGGCCCCATGGTTCAAAAACGTTTAAATGATGCACTTGATTGAATACGAGTTATTTATCTAAAGGAACATTGATTGATACCATTTATGTGATGAGCCAAGGTTTTTTTAAAATGAAATTAGATCTAATTTTAGGCTTATTAGCCATAAAAAGACTAATTTTAATTACCTCGATTTACGTGTGCAGTCTGGGCGTGAAGCCGGAAAGCTTTTATGTGAAAATATGAGAAATAGTAATTTCTAGAGTTAAAATTTGGTTTTAGTTGACTTTGGACAATCTTATTGGTAAACGGACCCGGATTTGTCTTCCGACGATCCCGGGAGGTCCGCAGTAAAATATGGGACTTGGGCGTATGCCCGAAATTGAATTCCGAGTCCCTAGCCTTAGAAAATAATTTTTGAAGAAAATTGTTCTGCCGATTAATTCAAGAAATAAAGAAATGAAATAATATGTGAAATTGATGATATCGAGCATGTATTTTGGTTCCGGAGCCCGGAACAAGTTTGTTATGGTATTTAAGTCAACAACAACAACGACAATAACTACCCAGTATAGTCCCACACAGTGGGGTCTTGGGAGGGTAATGCGTACGCAGACCTATCTGTGAAATTTGATGAGAATCGGAGTAGATTTGATGTAATTCAGACATCCGGTTGAAAAGTTAGAAATCTGAGTGTTCTTGAGAAAATCTTGAGTCTTGAGGTTAAATCTGTAGATTTTGATGATTTGATCGCACGAGTAAGTCCGTATGATATTTTTAGACTTGCGTGCATGTTTGGTTTGGAGCCCCGAGGGCTCGGGAGAGTTTCGGGTAGGCTACAGAATGCCTAGACTTATAAAAATTTCCAAAACAGCTATAATCTGGTGTTGCAGGCCTCTGATCTTGCATTTGCGAGAGCAGGCTTCGCATTTGCGAAGTCTTGGGCCCGCCCTAGATCTCGCAAATGCGAGATTTTGGGTCGCAATTGTGAAATGCCCCTTGTCGCAAATGCGACATTTTTATCGCAATTGCGATAAACCTCAGAAATCACACGGTTCGCAAATGCGAGACCCGCAACTTGTTATATCAAATTTTTGACGGGGTTTTCACTTCTTTTTCAATTCTCTCAAACCCTAAACCTCCACAGGCGATTTTTCAAAGACCCAAACTTTTTCAAACCATTGGTAAGTGATCTCCAACTAATTCTTTTCAATTTTTAACAACTTTAAACAAGATTACAACCAAAATTCTAGCGTTTTCATGGTAAAAACTAGATTTTTGGATAGAACTTAGGAATTTTAAAATTGGGGATATCGACCTCGAATTGAGGTCGGATTCCAATACCAATTGCATATCCGGGCTCGGGAGAGATTGGTAAACGGGTTTTGGTCTGGACCTCGAGTTTAGACCAAGCGGGTCCGGGGGCAATTTTTGTATTTTGGTAAGAAAACATAGAAAAGCCATAGGTTTTCAATAAAATTGATTCCTTTAGGCTATGATTGATGACATTGAGCCAATTGTGATTAGATTCGAGCAGATTAGAAGCAAATTCTAAGGGGAAGGCAGTGCTAGAGCAGTGAATTGCTTGTGAGATTGAGGTAAGTGCTTGGTTTAACCTTGACTTGAGGGAATAGGAATCCCCAACCTGATTGTTATGTGAAATTTCTTGTGTGTGGTGTATAGGTGTGTGACGAGTACCTATACATTACCAAATTGTCTGTATAACATGATCCCTTCCCCGTATCCAATTATTTGCTTCATGGCTTAATTATTTTATGATCATTGAGGCTCACATGGCTATTTGCTTTCATTAAATTACTGTTAAGTATTATTTCAAGTATGTTAGAAGTGTTGGATGTAACCTTGATTTTGTTATGATACATAAAGATTGAGCTGAATGACAGCGTTACGATATTTACATGTGTTCTAGTTGATTTCATTATAAAATGATATTTGATGAAGTTTATGAGTTATATCGATTTCTGTTTACAATTGTTGAGACAAAAATATTGTGAAAGGCTTGGCCTAAATTGTGAAAGTTTTCATAAATAAATAAACTAATATTATATGTTTGGTGGGAGCGGGTTGCACGCCGCAACAAGTGTAATAAGGGTGATATATATAGGGAGGTGTAATAAGGGTGGACAGGTGGGAGC
Source organism: Nicotiana undulata (assembly GCA_005239495.1). Lineage (NCBI taxonomy): Eukaryota > Viridiplantae > Streptophyta > Magnoliopsida > Solanales > Solanaceae > Nicotiana > Nicotiana undulata. The sequence goes on from ML265372.1 coordinate 262,285, forward strand.
AGGTTGCATGCCACAACAAGGAGCAATAAGGGAGGACACCGATGTTTTACTGATTTTTGAAGAAAAAGTAAAGATTTAAAAAATTACTGCATTACTCTACTACTTTACGTATTTTACACCTACTTCTATTTTTAAAGTCAAGATTTTGGAAACTTTTGGAAATTTATGTGAGAATTTGGCTATAGTTGAGGCCTGAAAAAGGCAACTGAGTTATTATATTTATTTTTGCAATTCATTGTTCTTGTTTTGGTTAGAATTGTTTTCTCGCTTTGTTATATATATTGTTACATGTTATGTTACCTTGCCCCGCCTTAGCCTCGTCAGTACTTCGTCGAGGTTAGACTCGACACTTACTCAGTACATGGGGTCGGTTGTACTGATACTACACTCTGCACTCTTTGGTGCAGATCCAGGTACCAGCCAGTGTTAGGAGATCTTAGTAGCCCGCATTCATCATTCAGAGACACGCGGTAGATCTGCTGGCGTCCGCAGATTCCTGGAGTCTTCTCCTAGCTTTATAGACACCGTTTTATTATATTCGAAATATATATATTAATTTTTTCAACCCATTATTTGTAGTATTCTTAGTGGTTCATGAATTGTGACACCAGACCCTGGGGTAATCTTATAGTTATATATTTAGTTAGTGGCTTGGTTTAATTATTCAATTATTATCTTATTCGTGAATTTATGTATTGAAATTAATAAGTTTAGTTTAATTTTGAGTTGCTTTGTTATAATTGATTAGAAATGGCCTCGTGGCCAATTAAACTTATACCGGATTTTAAAGCCGATATACAAACTTATATTATTCTTATTTGAACACTCAAACTCACATATTCGCTAACTAATAAACCTATTTGACCGTTGACCATGCACATGTGTCAGTGACAGAGATGATATGGACAAGGTGGGTGCAAGTCAGGAAAATTACGCGCGTGACTACAATAATTTTGATTTTAAAAAATCTAAAACAAATTAAAACGAAAGAAAATAAATCGGGCCACACTTCCCCACCCCCCATACTTATCGTCGACTTTCTTCAACATTGCTGACGGCGAAAACCTGGAGCGCCGCCGCCACGGTGAGGATGAAGCGCCATAGGCATGAGCAGACCGAAGTTGAAGCCCAATGAATAGGAGGCAAGGATGGGATCTTTGAACTCGTCTACCTATTAAAAACATGATTGACAGTGGAGTTGCGCTACTCCTAGTTTGGTGAGTTAGGGAGATTTCTATATCGCACACTGGACAAAGTTTAAAAAAAATTCCTCTCCTCCTCGGCATCCTAATTTCTATTTCACTGTCATCGTCTTTTTGTTTCTCCATTTTAGTTAGTCGGCTCACCATATTATTGGGCAGCCTTCATTGTTTCAAACCATGGATTCCTATTGACTTTTTCTGAAATTCCAAAATTAAATTTATGTTTCTAGTCTAATCATGAGCATAGTGGTGTTGTGAATTTGATTTAGAAATAAGAGAGAGAAAGAACACTGAAGAAAAGGAAAAAAAAGAACAAAAATAAGGAAAGGAATGGAGGTGGGTGAACAGAGAAGATGGGAGAGGTGGGTGAACGGAGATGATAGGTCTTTTTCTCTCTTTCTTTCTTTTTTTAATTTGTAACTTCTTTTTGCTTATTTAGTATTTAAGAATAGGACCCACAAATAACACATGTCAAGTAATAAGTAGTCTAGTATATGACGTGTTGTACATGTAAGCGCAACTGATATACACGCACTACTGAATATATTTATTTGTACTCATTCAGTCAAGTTCGAGTGTTCAAATGGGAAGATCCAAAGTTCGTGTATCGGCTTTCAAAAGCCTTACAAGTCTAAGTGGCCAGGAAGTCATTACGCCTTAATTAAATAAGTTCTAACATTGGCTTGCCTAGCAAGTGTGGTGTTAGGCGCCATCACGATCGCTAATGTTGGGAATTTGGATCGTGACAATTTAGTACTTATTTTTTCTCGCTTTTTCAGTTATATGCACTTATGTTTTCTAGATTTTACCCTGATTTAGTGAACTAATATTTTCAACGCCATGCATGTAAAATTTTAAGCATCTACTAATTAGGGAAAATAATTAAGTAAATGGAAGTTACATAAAGTGGGTCTCACCAGAAAAGGATTCCATATTGTAGTGAAAATTGTGGATAAAACCAACGACTTATACAAGATCCTTTGATAGTGACAACAAATGAAAGTTAGCACAACCCTAGCTTTCCCAATACAATGGCCTAGTCAAGGATAGATTAAAGTATGTTTTCCTAATAAACAAATGAGGCATAAATGCCCGAAAATGTGAAATCCTACCTAAAACCCATGCTAAAGGCAAACCTCGTCAGGGTAAAAGCAGATTTGTCCATTTTCAAGAACTTTATATACTTTGGTGTTTTGTCCTTTAGTAACTGCCCCAACAAAATGACGAATTGTGATTACGTGTTACTACCGTGCTGAGGAGTAGATTCGTTTGGTCCTTTTTATCTACGTTAATTGTCTCTTTACAAGTCGAAAAAAGGTCTCTTTACAAATCAAGCAAACCTTCGTGTTACTCGACGAGTGCGTTAAAGATCAGTGATATATCTCACAAACATGTTATAGAGCGTGTTTGGTACGACGACAATTATTTTTTATGGAAACAGTGTTTATTGAAAATGTATGTAACGACCCGATTGATCGTTTGAGCATTTGTATTTTTCTCGGTAGTTTGAGGGCTTGAGTATCTCCGCATGTATTATGATTTGCGTAAATCGTCGGTGTTGGTTTTCAAATTATCCAGAATCGATTTGGAAGAATGAACATCAAGATTTAAGCTTTGAGTTGGAATAGTTGACCAAGTTTGACCTTTTAGCATTGGATCTCGGAATGGAGTTTCGTGGGTTCCGTTAGCTCCGTTGGGTGATTTTGGACTTAGGAGTGCGTACAAATTGTAATTTGGAGGCCCTTAGTCGAATTTGTCTTGAAATAGCGAAGTTGGATTATTGGGAAGTTTTACCGGGAGTGAACTTTTTGATATTGGGGTCGGATTCTGATTTCGGAAGTTGAAGTGGGTCTGCAATGTCGAATGTGATGTGTGTGCAAAATTTGAGGTCAATTGGATGTGTTCCGACAGGTTTCGGCATCGGTTGTAGAAGTCGAAGTTCTAAAGTTCATTGATTTTGACTTGAGGTGCGATTCATCGTTTCGAGGTTGTTATGCATGAGTTGAAGCTCCGAGTAGGTTTGTTTCGTCATGTAGAACTTGTCTGCAAGATTTGGCGCCATTTGGAGTTGATTTGATATGGTTAGGACGTTTGGTTGCGATTCTAGAAGCTCTTGAAGTTTCCTTTGATCTTCATGCATTCTGGCATCTGATTCGTGATTCTAGAGGTTATTTTGATATTTTGATCGCTAATGCGAGTTCGTGTTGTGTTTTTAGACTTGTGTGGGTGTTTGGTTTGGAGCCTCGGGGGCTCGGGTAAGCTTTGGATTGGTTTCAAATTATTTCTGATAAAATTTTGAGTGTTGGTTTTGGTTTAATCGCATTTGCGATGTTTTGGCCGCAAATGTGGCTATCACATTTGCGAACCTGGGCTGCTGGGCTGGAGTACGCTTTTGCGATGAATATCTCGCATTTGCGATGGCCTCCTTTTTCGCATTTGCGAAGCTTTTGGTCGCAAATGCGACCTTAGCAGGAGAGTCTCCAGTTCGCATTTGCGATATTTTCTTCGCATTTGCGGGGGTAGCATCTGCGAACCCTCTGTTCAAATGCGACTTTTGCAACCTGCTGAATGCTGAGAATTCCGAGACTTAGCTTTATTTTTATATATTTTGAACCCAAGCTTCGATGGGAGGAGATTTTGTTAAGGGATTTTCATGCCAAATCATTGGATAAGTGCCTCTAATCAATTCTCAACTACATATCATGATTTTTCACAAGATTTAACATCAAAATCATAAGAAGACTAGTGAACAATTTGGGAATTTTGTCAAAACTTTGAATAAAAATGGAAAATTGGGATTTGAGAGTCGAATAGGACTCGGATTTGGAAACAAAATACATATTTGGACTCGTGAAGCTATGGGTAGTCAAGACCTACCCTTGGACCTGGGTTTTGACCGGGCGAGCCCGGGAGTTGACTTTTTACAAATTGAATGAAAATCACAAGTTTACTAATTGAAATTGTTTCCTCTACATTGTGGGATCTATTTAAATCGTCTTTGCTTAGATTGAGCCGAGCGGAGGTGAATTTTGTAGAGGAAAAAGCGAAATTGAGGTAAGTGTCTTGCCTAACTTTGTTGAGGGAATTTTTCCTACTATTTGACATTGTTTGCTACATGCGGAGGTGATACATATATGAGATGACGAGCATATATGCATGTTCCAAGGTTAACTATGTTCGGGGGTAGATTATGTTATAAATTGTGTATTGTACATTCACGTGATCTCTTGCTTCATGCCTCACTTGATTTCTAGTTACTAAGAATATAGTATTAAATGTTGGAAACTAAGATTTAGTTCATTATGACTTGATCAAATTTGATGGAACTCTGAGAATACATTGATGTGTTTAACTATGTCATCACTATGCGTACTCATTATTACATTGCTAATGCCGACATTCTTGAGATACTAGATTCCATGTTTGGGTTGTAGATCGTTCGTGAGATTTGTGAAAATACCTGAAAAATAAGGTTCTTGCGAATTTATTGAACCATTGTTGGCTCGAAATGTTGTGATTGAGATTCATTTGGATTATTCGTTTAAACACTCTCCTTGATGTTATTTATGGTCCTTGCCTTATTGTCATTGTCATACACATGTATGGTAGTGTAAAGTACGAAGGGTGATGTCGTGCCACTGTATATACATTCTCATGTGAGGAGAGTGTAAAGCACGAAGGGTGATGCCGTGTCATACTATTGAGAGTAAAAGCACGAAGGGTGATGTCGTGCCATATCATCGTGAGTAAAAGCACGAAGGGTGATGTCGTGCCATGTTATGTGAGTAAAATCACGAAGGGTGATGCTGTGCCATTGTATTTGTATTATTACACTTTCATGTTATGGTGAGTTCATGGCACAAATGGTGTTTCCATGCAAGTGAGGACGAGAGACATGCATTATGTTATGCTATCCTTTTCTTGCAGATATCTTCATGTCTTTACCTTGAGTTGTTATTGTCGTGTTCATGGTTCTTATGTGATTTGTCGTTACTGCTCCGTGTTTATCCTTTATCACAATTGTTGTCGTGTTACCATGCCTTCTATTTTCTTAACATGCCAATATCATGCCTACTTCCTGCTGTTATGATTGCATCAATGTTATCTGTTTTGTTTCACTTAAGTATAAGTCTTCTTCCATGTTAATCGTTCATGTCTCTACTTGTTAACTTATAAAAATCATGTGTTCGCTTCCTTATTTGTCATATCTATCTTCATGTCTTCACCATGCTAGTTAGTTTAAGTTACATTCCTTTTTCCTAATCGTTGTTATTACCTCTATGCTTTCTTTCTAGTATGTTACTGATGTTCTCATGTACATTCTCGTTCTTCATGGCTATTTGTGTATTTCCTACTTTGTCATTTCTGTTATCGGTATTTATGTCATTCGGTTGGTACTGTATTACGCATGATTGGTGAGGATGAGATAAATGCATGAAGGGTGTTGTCGTGCCGTTGAATTTGTTGTCTTGAGTGCATTTCTCACATTATGAAAGTTTCGAGATGATTATTTTGATTTATTGGTTTTCGCTCTAAGGAAAGGATTGGGTGAGATATTGATACATGTTGAGTTGTGTTTTCTTCCGGTACTCTGTTATTGTTTTGTACATTCGTTTCGCGTACTCTATTATGTTGTATTGTAGTATAGTTTTATTTCTAGATTTCGGTACAAACTTTTATTAGTGAGCACATTTTTATTAAAACGTCTCACCACTACTTCGACGGGGTTAGACAAAATACTTACTGAGTACATGGGGTCGGCTGTAGTTATACTGCACTTCTGCATCTTGTGTGCAGACTGTTGGAGCGGAGCTGCTGGCGATGTCGGGAGCTGACCCTGAAGATGTTCGTTCATTCCGGATATAGCCGCTACTTTTCCTTGGTGGCTTTAGATTTTACTAGTCTGTTCATGTAGTTTTCAACAGATCGTGTAATTATTTGTATCAGCTTGTAAATTCAAATTCTTAGAAGCCCATGATTTGTACTACCAGTTCTTGGGAAATTTGTAAAAGTTTCAGATATTTCTTCATTATTTTCCTATAATATCATTTGGCTTATTTTTTTTCCTGTCAATTGACTTACCTAGCGGGTCAAGTTAGGTGCCATCACGACTAGTGATTTTCCTTTTTTAGGCCGTGACAATGTGTTTTATGAATATTAGTAATATTCAAGTGGTAGTGGGAGCAAATAATATGAGCTTAAAACTTAAAATAGCCAGAAAAACATTTTCGTGGAAAAATGACTTTCATAGAATGCCTAATATATAAATTAGAAAATACATATTACTCATTTCCAAGCTCTTAGACTAAGTAAAAGAAAGAAAACAATTCCGAGTTACTCCCCCCCCCCCCCCCCCCCCCCCCTTTGTTT
>ML265372.1:268946-313520 GCA_005239495.1 Nicotiana undulata
AGCCCCCCCCCCTCCTGTATTGGTGGAAAAAAGATATCACACGTAGAACCTTATTGAGCTGATAAAACATGTTACGTGGAACAATGGTGAAGTGGTAGCTGGCATATTTCATTAATGAAATATATGAAGCAAGGAATATGCGGAGTAAACACCCACGAGACAGTAAAAAACAAATCAACGAGAGAGTTGTTGAAGAGGAACGAGCGAAACATATCAAGATTAAAAAGAAGGAAGATTTATGAACCCACAATTAATAATGAAAGGGAATTTTACAAATCCCTTATAGTTACGAATGTGTCAGTTATGATTATCAACCATTACAGACAATTGATGTCATTATGCTCATAATGAATTCGTCATAAATAGGGAGAAACGTTACATTTGGACATTCCTATATAAGGATACATAATTTCACTTGATAGAACAAGTTCCAAGCATTATCGAACTATACTTACATTTTCTTGCTTCTTTTGAGGAATCAATTATCACTTTTATTCCTTCTTTTGAGGAATCGACTGTCGTTTTTATTCCTTCTTTCTTTTCTGCTAATTCATATTGCTATTTTTATTTCTTTTCAAGCGAGTTATTGAGGAGGGTGGTGGAGGCCATGGTGAGGAGGTGTGTGTCTATTTCCGAGAATCAGTTTGGATTCATGCCGGGGCGTTCGACTACGGAAGCGATTCATCTGGTAAGGAGATTAGTGGAGCAGTACAGGGAGAGGAAGAAGGATTTTCATATGGTGTTTATTGACCTTGAGAAAACGTATGATAAAGTCCCAAGGGAGGTACTGTGGAGGTGTTTGGAGGTTAGCGGCTTTCTGGTAGCTTACATTAGGGTGATTAAGGATATATATATATGATGATGCTAAGAATCGGGTGAGGACTGTGAGTGGTGACTCGGAGCATTTCTCTGTGGTGATGGGGTTGCACCAGAGATCGTCTCTTAGCCCATTTTTAATTGCCATGGCGATGAATGTACTGTCACGACACATGCAAGGGGAGGTGCCTTGGAGCATGCTTTTGCCGAAAATATAGTGTTGATTGACGAGACACGAAGCGGAGTTAACGCGAGGTTGGAGGTTTGGAGACATACCTTGGAGTCTAAAGGTTTCAAACTGAGTAGAACCAAGACAGAATACTTGGAGTGCAAATTCAGTGACGGGACCCATGATGCAGACGTAGAGGTTAAGCTTGATGCTCAAGTTATCCCTAAGAGCTCGAGTTTTAAGTATCTAGGGTCTATTATCCAGGGTAACAGGGAGATTGACGAATATTTCGCACATCGCATCGGAGCGGGATGGATGAAGTGAAAACTCGCTTCCGGGTTTTTATGTGATAAGAATGTGCCGCCAAGACTTAAGGGTAAGTTTTATCGTGTGGTGGTTCGACCATCTATGCTATATGGGGCTGAGTGTTGGCCAGTCAAGAACTTCCACATGCAAAGGATGAAAGTAAGCATAGATGAGGATGTTGAGATGGATGCGTGTGTGTACCATGCGAGATAATATTAAGAATGAAGTTATCCGGGACAGAGTGGAAGTAGCCTCCGTGGAGGACAATATACGGGAGTCGAGGCTGAGATGGTTCAGACATGTTAAGAGAAGAAGTATTGATGTTCCTGTCAGGAGGTGTGAGAGGTTGGTTATGGAGAGTTTGAGAAGAGGTCTAGGTAGGCCTAAGAAGTACTGAGAGAGGTGATTAGACAGGACATGGCGCTGCTTCGGCTCACTGAACACATGACCCTTGATAGGAGGGTGTGGATGTTGAAGATTAAGGTAGAAGGTTAGTGGGTAGTTTTTAGTTGTTCACCAATAGTCTTAGTAGCATGCATGTCCATTCATATTCTTAGATTTTTATTACGTTATGTGCTTTTGTTCGCATCAGGTATTGTATTCTCTGTTGCTATTATTTGGTACTTATTCTTTATCTCTCCCTTTTTCTTTTCTCTTCCTTCTTTCTTTCTTCTTTGCTTTCCTCCTCTTTTTCTTGCCCTTTCTAAGCCGAGAGTATTGGAAACTCTACCTGCATAGGTAGGGGTAATCTAAGTCGAGGGTCTATTGGAAATAGCCTCTCTACCTGCATAGATAGGGGTAATCTGCGTACAGAGTACCCTCCACACACCTCACCTGTTGGGATCATACTGAGTTTGTTGTTGTTATTAAGCTAGTTATCGAGGAAGTAAGAAATTATTTGGTTATCAGTAACGAGAAAGTAAGAAATTATTTGATTATCAGTAAAAAATTATTTGGTTATCAGTAACGTGATTCTTCTAAATATAGGCTTTGAGAATCCTATTTATTTAGTTAAACACCTTCCTCTTCAATTTGCTCCTTTTTCAATTACCCTTCTTCAATTCCAAAGTACCATTAATCATGGCCCAGAGCTACAACGAAAACAAGAAACCGGAAAAGCAAATTTTATTTCAGTAAAGCTATCTTACCTCCTCTTGAGAACAAAGTGCAGCAGAGTCTACGCCATACTGGTATTTCTCAGTTCTTTCCATTCTATAGTTAGTATCCTATTTTTTTAAATAAGCGGATCAAATATTTTGTTATTAAGCGGAATTCTGACTGTAGTTGGATATGTACAAGTTGACATTTGGGTATTGAGTCCCCTCATTGTGTCACTATGCTTGGTTGAATTGACGTTGGGGTAAACATTGTCTGCTCCTTCACATCTATGGTTGGTTAACCTTTGGCTACACTTATAATATCTGCCCTGCGGATTTTGTATTTTGAGTGTTGAAATTCGTACGTGTATGTGAATCTTTCTTCCACTGACATCAATTATAAAGTTGAAACATATAGGAAAACACAGGAACAAGTGGATATGTACCACACCAAACAAGGTTTTATCGTATTATTATCGACAAAAACATACATTTATGCTAATTATTTGACAATCTAACATCCAGCAAACCACCCCTTCAACAGAACCAAAACGAACTTCAAAATCTAATTCCAAATCCAAACCAAGTAAAATACTCAGAAAGTCCATCTCAAGCTATTTTATTGTGATCGACTTTTTTCAGTTCCCACTGATTCATCTCCCTTGGTACGGCCAGCAACAAGATCAGTAGTAGTTTTCCCAATCTCAACTATAGTTTCGCCAATGGCTTGCAATACCACTGCTGCTCCCTCCTCCAACTGTTCGCCTTTCTCTCCTCCTCCTGATTCTTCTTGATTGGACTCTTTAACTTTCTCCATTGGTTTGACTCCGCTTTCTTTTTCCTCCACCTTTGTTTCTTTGCTAACAAATCCTCCTCTGCTTTCTCCCTGTAAAATATTTCAATATTCATACATGGAACTACAAAAATTATTGACAAAATGAACCATTAACTGGACACTACGTACTGTTTTAAGGAAAATCAATTACCGTTTGTTTACCTTGGTGTCGTGTGGTCTCTTAGCTTCTAATTCTCTCTCTGCTTCTGCTTTTTTCCTAGCTGCATACTCTGCTGCACTTTCTTCAGCTGAAACTACATAATCCTTTGCTGCAACCAACTTATCCTCTGCATATCCGACTGTTTTCTTCCCAACATCAGCAACCACATCCTTCGCCGCCACCGCTTTATCTCCCGCATATCCTGCAACAGTAGAAGCAACTCCAGCCACTGCTTTAGTCGCATCAGCAGCTTTCTCTGCTGTAAAATGTGCAGCTCCCCAACCAGCCACTACTGCTTTTTCCTTCACTGTTTCAGCTACTTTCCCTGCATATCCTACTGCACCTTTCCCTGTTTCCACTGTTACATCTTTAACTTTAGCTGCTTTTTCTCCTACATAGCTTGTTGCACTCTTGCTCTTTTCTTGAACACTCTCTTTTGCTTCTGAAATCTTCTCTCCAACAGCAGGAGTTTCTAATTCACCAGCTGTACTGATCTTTTCCTGATCAGCTTCCTCTGTTTTTGGGACAACATATTCTTTAGTCTCTCCTGCTTTTTGAGCAACATAATCTTTCGCTTGTTGTGCTGATTGTACTGCAGTTTGTCCAGCACTTGAGAGGGTATCTTTAGTTGCAGCATAAGCTTGTTGGCCTTTCTCAAGGGCAGTATCCTTAGCCACTCCAGCTTTTTCAGCTACATATTGAGTTCCCTTTTGAACACCTTGAGTAACAGTGTCTTTAGCTTGTGCACCTTTTTCTGTTGCATAAGTACCTGCAGCCCCTAGTCCATGAGTCGCCGATTCTTTAACATTTTGCAATGTTGAGGCACCCTTTTCCTTGGCCTTTTCGTAGCGCTCTTCAGCTGCCCTAATGGCTTCCATGGAATTTTGTTGTGCTGTGCCCCTGTATTGAGATATTTCTTCCAAGGATGGACCTTTTGTCTCTTCAGTAGTACCATGAGTTACTCCCCCTGCTCTGCTTTCACCTTGGCCCCTTGCTTGTGTTTCTGTCTCTTGTTGGCCACCTGCAAATGTCGAGAATATTGTTAGGGTGTTAATTTTTTTACATGTGTACACAAAGTACTCCCCCTGTTTCAATGTCTGTTTGAACAGGTTAGTTAAACCTAGCACAAAGTTTAATTCTTTTATTTTACTATAAAACTTTTGAAATCTAAAGTCTTAAACAAGTCATTGTAGCTATAAAAGCTTTAAGGAAATATTATGACTATAAAAGCTTCCCATTGAACAAGTATAAAATTGTGCGATCATTGTACCAATAATGCACATCTTGTAGGAGAAGGCGCACCCAGATATCTCGAGGCCTAGGGGTGAGCTGCTTGAACCCGCAGGACCTCTCTCCTTGCATTTATTTTTGTTCATTTTCGTTTCAGATAGTAGCTAGAGTCGTGTATGCTATTAGTGCTCATAGACCGCGCACACACTAGTAGACTTTATTGTTTTGGAGTACCTATATCATCATGATTGCCCGTTCTAACTTCTAAGTGAACACCCTTTATTAGACTTGTATACTGTGTTAGTTATATACACATAGTATAGGTATTCTATTTGAATTACATAGACACAATATAAGTGATTTATTTTACTTGTATACACAAACGTTATAACTAGAATCTTTGCTATTAAGAGTATTCAGCAAGAGTATTCAACTGATCACGCATCTAACCTGTACCAACTCCTCTGCTTTGTTGCATGGAACTAATGCCTTGGCCACGAGATTCACCTTCTTGCTTTTGCATTAGGGATTCTCTGCCTGTGTCTGAACCCTTCTGTTCTTGGCCATGAACTTCAAATTTGACGCCACCTGGTCTCTCTTCAAATCCCTGTTGCTTTCTCCCCTGATTAACAATCTCAGAACTCTTAGCTTGATCAGTAGAGGACAGCTTCTCCCTTTGTATATTGCCTTCTTTTTCCCTCTGAGCTTGCTGCATTTGTTGAGACTCTTGCTCATGACCATGAGTTTTCTTTTCATGTCCGCCTTTGTCGGCCCCTTGATCAGTAAAAGCAGTAACAGTGCTCTTGATATGAACAGCACCATGACCTGCAGGATGGACATCGGCTGCATCTTGAACTTTCTCAGCTAGTGACTCAAAATGGCTTGCTATTTGGGGTACTCTATTCTTCTCAAGATTGATTTCACGTTCATCAGTTACGTTCTCTCTTCTCTCTTGTTGTGAAGCCATTGTGTTAACAGAACTAGTACTTTAGTTGGTTATGTTTGTAAAGAGTTTGAAGAATATGAATGAGACTTAGACTTCAGAAACGATGCCTTTATAAGAAGGAAAATTATAGAAGTTCAAAGACGAGAGCAATTGAATATGGTCAGGATTGGGATAACTATTTCATGAGAATTGACAGGTGGTTCGATATTGGCTATAGGTGAGAAATTTCTCATGCAACGTGGTGAGAATATGGAACTGCATGACTCAGCAGCTGGATGCTAACGTGTCGTTATGTCGTAGCGTGTTACTATTTGTCCTGCAATAACTTAGTCCAAAGGTAATCTTAGCTGGGTAAGAAAAAGGGTACGGTTATCTTAGGTGGATATTTAATTAATTACGAGTAGAAAATTACATAAAATTTTAGCTCGTTGAAGAACTACTATTGAAATGGTACATAACTACTTTGGTAATGCATATAAATATCTAAGTGCAACGCAACACTTCTCAGTTTGATAGCTCGTTTGGCCAAGCTTCTAAAATTGGCTTATTTTAAAAAGTATTTTTTTCAAAAGTATTTTTAAACAAAGTATTTTTGGTGAGCAGTAATTTGTGTTTGGCTAATTAATTTGAAAAGCACTTTTACGCAGTAATTAGTATTTGGCTAAGCTTTTGAAAATTGTTTCTAAGTGTATTTTTCTCAAAAATATTTTTCAGAAAAATACTTTTGGAGAGAAGTTACTTTTTTCTGCTTCTCCAGAACTGCTTCTGCTTCTCTTCAAAAACACTTTTTTCTATCCAAAAGCTTGGTCAAATACCTCAATTTTTTGTCAAAAGTACTTTTGGCCAAAAAGAACACTTTTAACCAAAAAAAAAAATTGACCAAACAGGTTATGAATCTCTTATTTCTCAAGTACTTGTTACTAGGAGGTTAAAAGTTATTTTACGACGATAAAAACGATCATATTTATGACTGATCAGAAAAACATCAATTTTCTACTAGGTGCATGTGCTTCAATTATCTGATAATCATAATTTTTGGAATAGATTAACAAATAACTTATTTAGAAAAGCATTAATATACCAGAATTATGAGTTCTTAAAGTTATTGAGTTTCTAATTTAACTCACCCACCACCGATCGAGTCGTCTGAACAGCTGAACTTCGTGCTTTTAAACTATGGTTTACCTTACCTCTAGTATCTAATCAACTGATACCGAGTTGCTCGAGGACTTTCGGAACATTTTTGTTGTTTTTTGGACAAAAGTGATGTTGATGTGTGAAAAAAGAGAGTTATATTTCTATATATAACTCGGTAATATATCGCATTATATATTAACGATGTTTCATCACTTAATGTATAACGATGTATTTTAACGCGCCATATATATATATATATATATATATATATATATATCGCATACATTTCCGATATTATGCACTGACGATTTGACTACTAGGTTATAGCGCATATAATTAAAGCGCTATACTGGTATAACGCATAAAAACAACGCGCTATACCTGTTTATTTTAAACTCCTTCTTCTTCCCCACGGTCAGAACTCATCTCTCCCCCATTTTTTTATTTTCCCAACCAGAACAGTCTCCTNTCTCCAAAAAAAATTCTTGTGGCCCCACCCGTCACACAAAACGCCAAGAACGTAGGTCACACATCGTAGCAAAGCATCGTGTTATTGTGGTTTCACTGTTTCGGATTCAAATTTTCAACTAATTCACTTTTCGAATCATAAATCGAGGTATTTCGATTTATTTTATGTCAAAACTTGTATAATAATGCATATTAGTTGACTTGAATGTGTTTCCATGTCGTTTTGTGTTTTATTTGCGAAACTAGTATGTTATACTTAATCGCACTTAGATATTAGTGTTCTAAAAAAATGTAAAATTGAGAAATAATTTTTTCTGTTAATAAAAATGTTAATTAATAACTTTTACTGTTTTATATGTATTTTTGTGAATGTTATGTGATTAAAATGCATTTGTTTAGATTATTTGTTAGCGTAGTAAAATGTAGAACCTTTTAGCGTAGTAAAATGTAGAGCCTTTTAGCGTAGTAAAGTGTAGAGTATTTTAGCGTAGAATCCCTGTAGTTTAAGTATCTCTTATACTGGTAGATGAAATACAAAATTTGTACAATTAAATAATTAAAAATTAATAATTTAAATTATAAAACAAACACACAAAATTATAAAAATATTGAATTTGACACACATAATTATTCATGATAGTTTGGTGCTACTGGACCTCAACTATCGAGCCCGGAACTCATAGCTATATATACTTTGTACAATTAAATAATTAAAAATTAATAATTTAAATTATAAAACAAACACACAAAATTATAAAAATATTGAAATTGACACACATAACTATTCATGATAGCTTGGTTCTATTGGCCTCAAATATCGAGCCTGGAACCCATAGGTATATATATACTCTATCCAATTAAATTATTAAAAATTAATAATTTATAAAACAAACACAAGAAATTATAAAAATATTGAAATTGACACACATAATTATTCATGATAGTTTGGTGCTACTGGGCCTCAAATATCGAGCCTGGAACCCAATAGATATATATACCTCGTCCAATTAGATATTGTATAACTCAGAAAATTAATTATTTAATTTACAGATTAAATATGCAATTAATGTTGTTTAATTTACAGTTGACGACATGGACGTGTCTCCTATACATCCCGGCCCGTACTCCGCTGAGCTATTAGTGGTACAGGGCGATCATAGGTCTGCCCACGTATGGGAGGGACAGTTACTGTCCCAGACTATCCGCGCTAGGAGAGTGGACGACCTGTGGGATTTTTTAGGGAAAGAGATCTCCATCCCCGTGTAGTCCAGCGCCTGCAGGATATCGGATTCTATAGGATTTTTCAGATCGGGCGGCTGCAGCTCGACTGGGCTTTGATCACGGCGTTGATTGAGCGGTGGCGGACCGGAGACGTACACTTTCCACCTGCCCATTGGCGAGGCCACCATCACGCTGCAGGACGTGGAGGTTTTATATGGCCTGCCCGTTGATGGCATGGCCGTTTCACTGCCTTTTGCTATGAGATATATGGCGCGTGCGCAGTATTTGGACATGCTGCAGCAGCTCACAGGTTTAAGGCCACAAGACGAGACTGCATCGTCGAGGGCCAGTCGGATGAGTTGACCGCAATTATACAGCACCTGGAGATACTCCACCCCGACATCACCAACGATACAAACGAGCTACATATTACCCGGTATACGAGGTTGTTGTTGCTTCTTATATTAGGGGGGATCTTGTTCCCAAACACTACGGGGAACCTATTCAGCCTGCGATTTCTTCATCATCTTCAGCTGCTAGATGAGTTACCCTTTTACAACTGGGGTGTTGTTGTTCTCGCCTACATGTACAGGCAGATGTGTTGGGCGAGCATGGGCACCTAGAGTGACATTTGTGGTTTTCTGCCGCTTTTACAGGTGACAAAATATTCGAATAATCTGTTCATTAGTTCCAATTCTACCTAGTTAGAATTTATCTTAAACCTTACGTCAACTTTGTATGTTAGGTTTGGGCCCGGGAGCGGTTCCTGCAGTTTCAGCCACCTCTACCACCATTACCTCCTAATGTACCACCTCTGTTTCTCCCTCTATCTAGGAGGTGAGTTCTCCGTCGCAGAATTGCACGAGAGTATGATGCTCATCAAAATCTCCCTCTTTGCGAGGATGTGTTGGATCTGCTGGAGGGCGCACAGGTAAATATGTACCTAAACTTACCTGGTATAGATTAACTTAGTGTTGCGCATACTCACATTTTGTGTTCTTATTTGATAGTTCATCTGGACGCCATACATCGACGATTTGATAGGTTGCCTTGCTGGCCGACTGATTTGGAGCACTTCCGCCCCGCTGATATGCCTCGATATTACTGAGCATCATCCCACGGAGCGGGTACTTCGCCAGTTTGGTCGTCCGCAGTATATACCGAGGGAGCCTACATAGGAGCCTACACATTATCAAAGAGATGATCGTTCCAGGGCGGACGGCGCATTTATAGCATGGGTAGCGGCGCAGGTCCATACTTGGGACCAACGAGATCGCATGATTCCGCCCCCACCTACACAGATCCAGGCGGAGACTATTCAGATGTATATGTCCTGGTACCACCACGTTACCCGACTTTTTATCGGGAATCCCATTCATCAGGCTGGATGGCGGTACGTTCCATACGCCGGGCGGCACGAGGCCCTGGTATGTTTTCTATTATTATTATTATATAACTGTAACTTAGTGCATATATGTAGTTTATATTTTATACGTTGTGCAGGCTATTGGACTACATACAGTCTATCAGATGGGACTGCAGATGCAGGATCATGTCGGCAATCCTGTGGTCGCCTTGCAGGATTACGACCGATGATTTGTAGAGGTGGATGCCCAGACACTGCAGTGAGCCCGAGAGGATCAGCGCTTGGGACACGCGCCTGATTATATGGATCCAGGGTAGTACGAGCAAGGCAGGGGTGTCACACAAGGTGGTGGTGCCCGACGAGGTGGGGGTGCCGAACGAGGTGGTGGCCAGCAAGGGGGCGTTGAGGCCCCTACTGATGAAGTTGCTGCTGATCCTCCAGGTGGCCTACATGAGACGGACATGCCATCATACATCCTTGGGATGCATCTCACTCCAGGGACTTCGCAGGTGACCCCGTCAGGTCCATTATTGATCACGGGCACGGACCTTCCTAGAGTGGATTGGGATACATACTTCTAGGCCCATCTACCGCTGCTGAGGATCGACCGACCCGAGATTTACATAGTGGGCGCCGACTGAGTTATGGCTCATCATAAAAGGGCATGTATGGGTTTCTTAGTATTGAATTTAAATTTGTTTTTATTCTTCTAATTTATTTTCCATAACTTCATTAATTTCCTTTTTAAGGCTTTGTGCGATGCTGACATGGCTGCGCCAGATGATTACATTCAGGAGCCCGATGAGATCATGGTAAGACAATTTAAATTATTGTGAGTTATTATATACTTTCCTATATTGAGCGTTAATACAAATTCAATACAACAAAAATATATGAGCGTTAATACAAATTCAATACAACAAAAAATGCACATCGTAACACAAAGGAAAATTGAAGTTTACCACTCGTCTTGTGAATTATGTAAAGCAGGAGAGAAATTATTTCCTCGCTGCTCATTCGCCGACGGTGATAATTTTAAATCAAGGCAAACTCTTTCATCCGGAACCTCATTGTTGGGAACGTCTTCGACCTTGACGTACATATCCGACATTTTGATTACAAGAAATTCATGGTATTCATCCGGAGTCCTCAGAAAATCCCTCAAAGTTTCATCATCGTTGATGTTAAACTCCGAGTAAAAAGCAACACCTTGCGGAGTGACGGAATACAGATATCTTCCGGTTATTTTAAGTTTCACCGAACGTTTCCTCACACTCATTTTTTTGCATAACAACGATACAGTTTATCGTACTCCATTGTAAGTGGCAATTTAACATGACACTATGGAGATAAACTGTACCTCAAAGAGTTATTCTCCATCACAACCTCACCCCCCCCCCCTCTCCAATATAATGAAACTCTTATTCTACGCTTTTCAGACATTATGAAAAAATGCTTGACAATTTAACAAGAAGAAAAGTTTGAACGGGAGTTAGAATATTTTTTGAATGGATTTTTGTAAAATCCTAACCCTTTTATATAATAAAATGGCTAGCCGGGGGGGATTAAATTTATGGTGTATAGCGCTCTATTAATATGCGCTATACCCAT
Source organism: Nicotiana undulata (assembly GCA_005239495.1). Lineage (NCBI taxonomy): Eukaryota > Viridiplantae > Streptophyta > Magnoliopsida > Solanales > Solanaceae > Nicotiana > Nicotiana undulata. Next base: position 280,309 of record ML265372.1, read on the forward strand.
TTAAATTATTGTTATGTCAGTTAATTATTGGTGGGCCCAAAAAATAGGTATAGCACGCTATTTCTATGCGCTATATATGTATAGCGCTTGATTTCTATGCGTTATACCTCCCAGTAAAATCCAGTCAGCGTAGTGCGGAAAAGCTATGCGCTAAACAAGTATAGCGCATTAATATATTGTGCTATACCTTAACGGCTGAAAACACCGTTAAGGTATAGCGCGGTATATTACCGCGTTATATATAGAAATGTAACCTTTTTTCCACACATTAACGTCATTTTTGTCAAAAAACCCAATAATTGGGTTCTGAACTCGTTACTCGAGCTTTCTTTCTTTCCTCATCAGATTGCCCTCTTTTCGAGGAAAACGTTCTGTTTAACAATACTTTTTTCAGCGACAAGAATTCAGATGATGTATTTTAAAAACTCTCGCTAGACCTTCTATACAAAATAAAGAAATGATTGGACCAATATGGATAAAAGGTGGAGCGATAAGTTCTGCTTTATACTTTAACCAGAAGTTTCGGGTTCGAATCTAAGTATAAAATATTTTAAGAATTGTTGTTATCTTCCAATGTACGTCTCGGCTCGAACTGAATTTATAGTCTGTTTGGCCAAGCTGGAGAAATCAACTTATTTTGATAAGTGTTTTTTTAAAAGTGCTTTTGAAAAAAGTACTTTTGGAGAGAAGCAAATTGTGTTTGGCAAATCACTCTGAAAAGTATTTTTGAGCAATAATTTGTGTTTGGCCAAGATTGTTAGGAAGTGCTTTTAAGTATCAAATTACAAATAAGGACATGAATAGATTTACTTAATAGTAACTATTATAAGTAAATAAATAATCTTAAAAATTTGTTATTACCGGCAATAATTAAATCTTTTCATTTTATTTAAGTAAAATATGAAATAAAATTTAAACGTACTTAATTATTTTAATATAAGTTAAATCTATTAAAAAGATTCAACAATATAAAAGCGTTCACCTCTAAAGTCACTATATATTAGAAAGCTATCCTAAAAATAATAATAAAATGTTTATACATTAATATCCAAAGTATTACGTTTAACGGTTATTTTGGTATTATACTATATTTTGTTAAGGGTATTTTGGTAAGAAGAAAAGTCAAAACTGCTTCTGCTTCTGCTTTTGGGAAGAAGCTACATTTTTCTGCTTCTCAGAAACTGCTTCTGCTTCTTCCCAAAAATACTTTTTTTCTCCAAAAAAGCTTGGACAAACTCCTAAGTTAGGAGGGGGGGGGAGGGGGGGAAGTTCTTTCAAGAAAAAGAGTGCTTTTGAAAAAAAAAAGATTTTTGGCCTCTTGAGAAGCTTTGCCAAACAGGCTATTAGTCGAACCCGAAAACCAAAAAAATAGAGATTAGGTCTTCGACTGCTGAGCAGAAAAGCAGAGGCAAAAAGGCAGAAGAAGGCCAAACGCGGTAAATTTGGGGATAAAAATAAGAGTTGTACGAATCATTGGATCCATCATCACTATGCACAACAGGCGTAGATCGTCATGCTTGTTCAACAAAACAATCATGATTCATGAACTTTAGATATAGCATCAAATAGAAAAAATTATTCCAATGCGTTGTTTATACCAAGCGAATGAAAACAACATAGGTTTAACAAATGTTCTGTTTAGCCTAAAAATCGGATAACAATTGAATTTATACGGGATTTTAAGGATACGTCATCATGACCCGCGGCGAGGGGGCTGTGGTGGAACCACATCCTGAAGAGTTCGTTCCTACAGGGTGACCGACCGTTGCTGATTTCAAGGTCGAAAAATCTTCCTCGGTACCGGGTCTACGATCACCGATGATCTCTTCACCAAGGTCTAAGAAGATTGCAACTGGGCCAATAAGCATGTGGTGGTGCCTTCGCCCGAGGAGTCAATTACTACCCACGTGGAGGGGTTTTTAAGTGTTTACACGTACCCCTTCATGTTGGTTCCCTTAGACCCGATCATCATCACCTTCTGCAAGAGGTACGATGTGACCCTTGGTCAGATTCACCCCTCCTTATGAAGAATAGTTATTCTTCTTCGATTCTTCGTAAACAAAAGCGAGGGCTGTCTCTTCACCCTCGATCATCTTATGCGCCTGTACAGTGCCCAACTCTATCGAGAGGGGTTAGTCAAGCTTGCTCACCGGGCCAGTAGGGCCCCGTTCTCGAGTGTAGATGAGGCTCGGGACTGAGGTTGGATGAGTCGATTTGTTCGAATAAAGACTTCAGACTTGATCCTTGCCGAGGACATGCCATTTCTTGAGAAATGGGACATGAAGCATAAGTACTACTTTGCCTCGGAGATTTAATCTATTGTTTCTCCTCTTATATCCTTTCTTATCGGTGTTTTTTGGTGTTGCAGTTGTGGCCCAGATGCCGTATGTAGTTCCTCAACTCAAGGAGTGGGACGAGGACCTTATGTCACAGAGACCATATTCCGAGCGTGCTTGGATGGAATTATCGAAGGGTCGGTGGGAGGCCCGTAATCATGGTAAGATTTCTTTTGCGGTTTGATCAGGTTTTGACTTTCTCTTTGTGTTGTTGAATTCTTATCAGTTCAGTTTTCTTTTGTAGGTCTCCCCAAGGATGTTGTTATAAGGCCTCCATCCGAGGATGAGGATGTGCCTCTCGAGTCCCCTTCTCCGAAGTAGGGTGACGAGAAGAAAAGGAAAAAGGCAGCTCTCTAGACTCGGAAAATAAAAAACCAAAGAAGAGGTTGACGTGTAAACTAAGGAAAGTACCAGCGTCCTCCCATCAGACTCGATCCGCCGACTGAGGGATGAGTCCGAAGAATAAGTAGAAGATAATTTTGAGCTAGTGGCTCAGGTGCGGACCGCTTTGCCTCGAACCGAGGATGCTGCTGAGAAAGTATTGGCCGGGATCTCCAAATCGGAACAAGGTGTGGCTACTTTGCCCCAGGCCAGGGAGGTCGAGAGAGAGAGACCAAGGCTGACACTTCTCGAGCAGAGGAAGGTTCCCCAAAAGACGTGCTTGGGGCGATCGACCTTATCGGGTGCGGAGTTCTCAGACGCCATGATACGCAATGGAGGTATGCTAGAAGGTCGTTCTTACGAGGAGTCTCAAGGGATGACTAATATCCACAACTTCTTGGGTGGGTTAGAGTCCACCATATCAAAAGATGTCACCGGGCTTGGTGACTTGCCGGTGCCAAAGAAGGTACCATCATCGGGGGCTAGTGGGTCTTCATTGAGCCCAAAGTTGGTGGATCGATTCTCGGCCTCGAGCATTAACCCTGACCACATGCGGACAATAGTTTTCATTGACCCGAAGGATACCCGGGTTTTTTCTACCCTCGTGGAGGTTGCTAACTACCTTCGGTGCTTTGTGACTTAAGAGGACCAGGCCGTGATGGACGCGGTGGAAGCGCCTTGCCTATTCAATGAAGCCCACATACTTTGAATCGGGTAACTTCGAGTGTCCCTTCATTATTTATTTTAAATTTGAAGTTGCAAATAATTTTAACACCTTTCTTTACGCTTGTAGGCCTCGGTATTGCACTATGAAACTTTCCTATGAATCTGGGAGGAGTTAGCCCAACACGAGGCTGAGGTTCGAGAGCTTATTAAGAAGAGGGATACTTATAAGCTCTAAGTAAGTGACTTCAGATCGAGTTAGAAGTGGCTTGGAAGGAACATGACGAGTGGGCCGAGCAGGTAAATCGAGTACTTGAAGATAATGATGACGAACTGCACTCAGTGGCTAACTATCTGATGTTGTAGGTTCGACAAAGTCTTGAACAAATCAGGAAGCTCCAGGCACAGGTAGACGCGATACAAATTGAGGCTGATGAGTTCAAGAAAAATATGGAACTCATAAATTCGGAAAAGGAAGTTGTCCAAGCACAACTGGCGTCGGCCAAGGCCCAACTTCGGGCTGCAAAAGAGAGGACCTCGGCGCAGGCCAAGAGGATCGGGGAGCTTTGGTCTGAGCTACACTCAGATATTTCTTGTCAAGAGAGCCTGGTCGTGGAGCTCGAAGCGGCCAAATCTGAGGTGGCTGTGGCCAATACCAAGGCCGATGATAAAGTGGCCCAATTCAAGGTTGACGTCAAGGCGATTCAGGCGCAAGCCAAAAGCATGGTGGAGCACGCAAGGTGTCAAGCTCGAAGAGAATCCCTCGAGGGAGTCGATGCTCAAAGCTTCGACATAATGGCGGAAATCGAGAATGCCAAAGTAGAAGAAGCCAGGGCCCAGAAGCTGGCTTTTATCGAGGAAGATTATGAGAGCTTAACTGAATCCGAAGGCGAGGAAGATCCCAAGGATGAAGACGCTGCCCCCGATGAGGACAAGGCCACTTATGCCTTTAGATGTTTTTATTTTTTGCCTTTTGCATCTTTTTGAGGCCGTTTTGGCCATTGTAAATTTTTGTATCGGGCCATCCTGGCCTTTGTAAAAAGATTATATATATACAAGGCTTTCTTTCCCTTTTGACTTTCAGATTTTTGCTTTATTACTTGTATTCATAAGGGCCGTAACACCTTAGCATAAAATAACTTAGGTTATGTTCGAGAGTTCAAACAAACCTTGACTTTGCATTACTTTGTTTTAAAGCGTCTTGGGGGTTCGGTGTTACCAGAATCCTTTTCCCAAAGTAGGTAGCCGAGATTATAATTTGCCGAGGATAGACTTTAGAACCGGTTATAAAAAATTTTCTTTTTTGAATGCATAATTTTTGTTACGGGTTTCAAACGTCTCTGAGCTGTGTTAATTTGGCCATAGCCTTTTAGTTCGAGAGCTGCCCACTGGACTTGTTTTCCCGAGCTATCCGGGCTTGCCCAAGATAACAATCCCCGAGTGGGGTGGCTGTGGCCCTTAAAAACTAAGGAGTTACCTAATAGGTCTTATGCCCCCGAGGCCTAGCGACTTGGGCTATTCGAGTTTGTTTTCGGACGGCACTCCCTGAGTTAGGGAGTGGTCATTTGTACTCCGGTTATAGACTTCCCTTGATCTCGTTACTTTTAGGAGATCAGAAGTACGAAACTCTTTAAGGGATGTAAAGAGGAAAATTATAAAATAAAAGATGATTGCAAGGAAAGTACTTCTCTTTATTCTTGTGCAAAACAGTCATACATGAGTACATGATGTGGGCACGGTTCGTTTGACCGTTTGGCCCTTACAATATATCCTACCTATCGACACCCTTCCTTTACAAAGTAATTTCTTCGCTAAAGTTGATATCCGAAGGTAATGCATATCCGAGGGTAATACCCCCCCCCCCCCCCCCCCCTAAGTATTCGAGGTTGATTGTAGGGGAACCTCAGATACTATTGAATTTTCTTCGGTACCGATTCATAATCGGACTTGATTCAAAGTTAGCAAGATCCATTGTTGCCTCGTTTAAAACCTTGTCGAAAAACCCATTTAGGACAAAACCGGTATAGGGTAAAAAGAGTGCAACGCGTGCTTTCAGACCTAAAACTTCATGTCACTTCTCGTCGATCACATGCAAGTGTTAGTCCTAAATAAAAGAAAATGAATGGGGACGTACCTTAGCAATAATATCATTTTAGGCGAGTTACATTCCAGTTGCTCGGTAGTTATTCTCCGTTCATCATTCCGAGCTTATAGGATCCTTTCCTGGTGACCTAGCTAAGGGTTTTAGCTACTCATAGGAAAAACTGAAGAAATAAAAGAAGAAACTAATGTTAAACTCACCATAGATGATTAAGAGAAGAAAATCTTATGTTAAAATGATAAACTATTACAAAGTTACCCAAAACAGTAAAGGAAAAATGGCTATCTACTTTCAGGTGTTCAAACTTAACCTAAATTCGACAAAAAGATCTAAACCCAGCTGAAATTATCGGACAAAATTGCCCATGCGAAGGTTTTGCGGCCGCCCAATTTTGTGTGTGGTCCGCACATTAAAGCTGGCTTGACAGGATGGACTTCTGCGGCCGCACAATTCTGGGATGCGGCCGCACTTCTTCAGATTATGCGGACCGCACATTTCTGAGTACGTCCGTACTCTTGAAATTGAACTTGACATGAGATATTTCTACGGACCGCACATTTCTGAGTGCAGCCGCACTTTTGAACTCGGCGGCCGCACAATAATAGTGCAGTCCGTACTTCTTCAGGGACCCAAACTTCCATCTGTCTGAATGTCTTCTTCTACGATCGCACAATAATTGTGCGGTCCGCACTTTGAAAAGGAAATTTGTCAGTGGTTCTTCATTGTCTTCGGCCGCACACAATATTGTGCGGTCCGCACTTAGCTCTTTATTGCTTTGTTTTAGTCCTTGTCCAAATTTACTCCTTCTTGAGTTGATTTTCATCTTTTTGGATCATTTCCCAATATTCCTACAAGAAAGCACATTTCATTAGTTCTCGGGAATACCTTTAAGAATTTTTGAGCTAAAACGTTAGTAAAAGATATCAAATAAGCAGTCAAAATCCCTACTTATCAACTCCCCCAAACTTAAGCTTTTGCTTGTCCTAAAGCAAATAAGGTAATTCCCACCTCCACAAAAAATGAGCTATTTTAGCTGGCCTAAGTTGAATCAAACACACATCAATTGGGACAAACAATTACTCACACACATCAATTGGGACCAACAATTACCCACACACTCATGAATTATCAACAAGGCCATGTTTTGAATGTTAAAGCAAATAGCTCTAATACGACACTTAAGCATCAAGAGTTGAATTTATTCATCGAGGGAGTTTGCACTTTCATGTAGGTCACTGTGGATCCCAAACTCCTCCTCTTATACTCTCCAAAAGCTCATCTCACTCAAGAATGTAGCACTAAATTCAATGACTTGTGAAAGAATCGCTCATCACTCTCAAAGGAATGTCACAAGTATGGCTCTAAGTACCATATGATTTCCCCTCATGTAGATCACCGCTAATTTAAGCTTACTCAGCTTGATATCACGTAGGGCTTTTTCGGCATGTAATGAAGGCTTTTGGACTAAGGTGAGAAATGTTGGAATAGAACGGGTTCATCTTTCCTTAAGCACTCCATTTTCTCTTTTTGGCTCATGTTTTGCCGACTCTTGGAGTCATTTTCTTTTTACTTAGGGGAACTAGAGAGACTTGACATCACTCTTTCTTGGTCATGATATTCATATTCTCCGTCTTTGTTTTCTCCATGCTTTGCACTTTTGCTTTCTTTTGAATCCTTTCAACCCTTCACATTATTCAATTTCTTTTTGCGTTTTTCTTTTATTCTTTTTTTTTTTTTGCCTTTCCTTTTCTTCATTTCTTTCTCTTTTTGTGCCTTGATACCACTTTTAAACTCCTCATTTCTCCCCCCAAACATATGCTTTCGCCATTTGTTTCTCATGAGTGCTAAGGAAAACTCGGGTGCCAAGAGAGGGTCACTATAAAACGGGTAAAGACTTGTATCATGGTTATCTAATGAAAAAGGCTTTAGGCTCTAATGGGTTAACTAGGGATAATATCATTGGCGGGCCATGGAAAGTTTCAAAACGGGTCAAGGAGAGCCTACAATCACTTCTCAAGCCAAGCAAAACTTAGAATTTCGCATAGAAACACATTTGGGGAAAGTTCTATACCATTCGCACGGGTACTTGGATTGTAAAAAAATATCTCACCTCTCACACAACCGGATTGTTAAAGAGAATAGAGTCGAGGGCCAACAACAATCGCATTCAAGTTTTTATTAATCGCCTAAGTCAATACAAGAGTCACAAGGTCACTAACTAGAGCCATTTCTTTCTGAAAGCTTGTCCTTAACCATAAGTGTGTAGTTAAGTGTGTTGGTAACAAGTGAAGCATGCTTGACCCTTTTATTCATTAATACTACTGTTTTTACCTAAACATAAAAAACAGACCCAATCCCTTAAGAAGGTTGTCACGCCATCCATCGTTGGGAAGAGCCACCTGGTTCACACAAAACCCACCTTCAGAAAGAACCGTGACATTAAGAAAACCAAAGGCTTATTGCTCACTTAAACATAAAAAGAAGCTACCAAATCAAAAAGAAGCTATTAAAGTAAATAAGAAGTTAGACTAATAAGAAAACAAAATAAAGAAGTTATGAAATAAACTACTGAAAGTAAGACAAATGAATATACAAACCGAGGGGAATAGAATATAAACATCAAAAGAAAGAGAGGAATATATATAATGAAACAGCAAAATAAAGATAAAGAAAAAAGAGTACTAAAGTTATCACATGCCAATGTAATCAAATCAACCCAACCAAAATAGATCACGCCATGAATAAAAATAAGCATTGTCCTCAAGGCTTAACAAAAATCAATATAAGGAAGGGTATAGAGTAAAGAAAACTTCCTATGTGGTCTCAGGATGCGTGGAAGCATCACCACCCTCGGGCTCCTCTAACTGGATCTCATCATCCTCAACTTGGGAAACAACGGGGTTGGTGAACATCTGAAGAGCCTCCTGGGCAGTGTGGGCAGCAAGGTCTAGCTCATCAGAGTGGCCAGCTGGTGCCTCTGCTAATGGTGCTGCTAGGACTGCTGGTACTAATGGATCTGTCTCCATCAGTAGGTCAAATGGTAAATCGCTAACTGCTGCAATCTTTGTCACATCCTTTCTCAATATCTCAACCGATTTCTTTGAAGCTTGGGATTTCCTCATCTTCTTTACCTGTTTTCCCAACTCCTCAATAGTTCCCCCATGTGCAACAACTGTATCCATAATTGTCTTCTGGTTCTCCAGAATCTTCTTCAATGTTTCCCCCACTAACGGAGGGACCTGTGGTACTGCTGGGGTAGAAGACTGTGCTGCAACATCACTAGATATGTCAGACATCTTAGAAGTAGTTCTCTGCATCCAGTTGTTGAGACTCGCCAATGTATGGGAGACTCGCAACACAGTGAGTGGATATGTGGATGAGGCAGGCACTAGCACTGATGCTAATGATCTAGAAGATAGAGGTGGTGGTATGTCAGTTGTGTCGGTGGAAGGCCCGGCTGCTGAGGAAGGCATAGGATCTGTAGATGGCTCAGCAGTAGAATTTGTAACCACCACTGATGGCTTATCAAACTAGCCAACGGTGGTAGTTTCCTTACCCTTAAACTTTGGGTTGTCCGCACCTTGCAAGGAGTACCACGAGAAGAGCTTCTTCGCCCGTATTTTTGTATCAAAACTCCTCGGCTCCACCTTTGCATCATTGAAATATTTTGTGAGGGTGTTGGGATACGGGTAGGAAATTTCAGCTTTTCGGACCGCCACTGTTATGTTGGCCGACATGATGGCACCCACATTGATTGGGTACCCGGCCATAATAGATGCCACTAGAACTATTCGAGGAATTGGAAGATTGTTCTCATTCCGGCTTGAGTCAATACAACTGCACATAAAGGTTTGCCACCCTTTTGCTTAAAATTTGAGGGTGGCCCGTGTAATAGGAATCCCTGTTGTAATCCACGGTGGTGGAGGTCCTAGAGCAGCCAAAATCTCAGCTAGCCAAGGGCGAACCGCATCACCCATAGCAAGCTTCTCCGTGTACTGGACAACCTCTACCTCCTCGAATCTCAAATAAGTTTCTAGAGTGCATTGGTCGGATCTAGCCTTCAGGTTTCTCACTTTAGTCACTTCGGTACCTTTCTTGATGTGTGCCACATTGGCATAAAACTCCCGTAGAAAGTGCTCATTTGCATCTATGACACTCTAAGTGAACCACATCCACCCTTTGCGCTCCCGGAACTGCGTAAGGACATTTGGATTGTATTTATCCAAATCCTCAATAAGAAATGTCGCTCAAGTGTGAGCGATCTATGGGGCCACCACTCTCTAAACCTTGTGAAGGTTTTCAGACTCACATATCGGTCTTCCCATGCTTCCTTCTTATTTGACCTCTCTAGGTCGCTCACTCGAGTGCCACCTCCTCTACCATCATCAGGGACATCACCATCATCATCTACTGCAACTGGTGTTGAAGGAGTAGGTGTATAAGAGGGCTCTAAACCCTGGCTACCGGCATTGGAACCCTCAAAAGAACTTGTTGTAGTGGAGGGTTCATTGCGCAATTGATATCTCCTAGTGGTTTGTGGTAGTTGAGACTGGGCCTCAGGCTGTACTTCCACTAAACGACCCTCAGAGTCTTCCCTAGACGGGGCATACGAGCTAGATTCTGAGGGCTCTGTGGCCCTACCTCTCCCCGTGGTCGGCGTTTTGGCAATGGTTTCTGATTGCACTCCCAGAGGGTTAGTGCCTCTTCCTCGGCCTCGGGAGGGTTCACCTCTCCCTTTAGATGTATCACCTCTGCCTGGTGATCAAACCATTGTCTTCAATACAAGGGACATAAGTCAGTTGGAGTTCAAAATAGTGTTAATAATTGTATTAAGATAGTGTACAAAAGAGACAGTGCGGACCGCACAATTTTGAGTGCGGTCGTAGACTGCCATGTGCGGACCGCACAATTTCAAAGTGCGGTCTCACAACCTAAAGTGCGGACCATATAATTTTGAATGCGGTCCGCACTTTTCATACAACACATTTTTCCCTAAGTTAATATTTGTGGACCGCACAATTTTGTGTGCGACCGCACAATTTGAAATTACACGACACTGACTTTAGGTTTTGAAATTTTTGCACAATTTAGACATGGAATTTGCAAATAAACATGATTAATGAACTACCCAGTCCCCAATGAACACACATGATATTACTCACATGATTTTAAGCACACATGAATAACATTTGACATTTTAGGCCTACAAATAACTATACTAATCAAGAACAAAAATTAAGAAAAATGAAAAAATATAACATGGATTGAACATACCAGTGATGATGGATGCAGGTGAGAACCTAAAATTGATGAAGTGAATGTCATATTTTATACCTCAATACTACAAAAGAGGGGGTGATTTGTGTGGTGTCCAATTTTTTGCGTGCACAGATTATAGAAGGACCCGGTTCTTCTATGTGTTCCTAATACTAATGTTGCGGAATAATAAGTACAGAAATGAAAGAACACAAGGATTTTTACGTGGAAAACACCTGGCTCAAAAGGTGAAAAATCCACGACCTACTTCCTAGTACGATTTTTCCAAACTCTTCACTAATCACTGAGCCAAAAACTGCATTTACAAAAACTCTTTTGTAAACCTAGGACTAACTCTAATCCCTTGTAGCAAACAACCTCTAACTGTTGCGACAACTTCAAGTTAACTCTAACTTGAATAAACTGAGTACCTAGTACAAATTCTTCTAGATAAAGCTGAAAGGTACAATATAAAACCACCTACTACAATTGAACTAGAATAAAAGACAGACACTTGGAATTGGTTCTTCTATCTGGTTCAAGTAGCTTCAGGTTTGCACACTTGAATCTCACAGGAATTGCTTGCCAAATGCCTAGCTATTTTGCTCTCAATTCACGTTTAACTTCTGCTTTTGTGCGTACATGTACAATGAGAACATCCTGCAATATATAGAGTTGGTAGATAAAGAGTTAACTAGAGTTCTAATGCTACTCTTCCTTGGTGGAAGAGTTCTAGTTAATCTCAACTCCTAAATTCTTTCTTATCTTGGATAATGTTCTCTTTGAGTAAAGAGTCCTTCTCCTTATCATTTATGCAACCTTTTCGATCAAGAGATATTTATTCTGCCAGATTACGTTTATCTCCTTCGCATGCATCTCACGTGCTTGAATTTTCCCTTGTCTATGTATACCAGTGATGGACATGGTTCATTCCTGAGTTCCTTTGTCAATCTTCAAAACTATCCCTTACTTGGGCCAACAAATTTCCCCTTTTTGATGATGACAAACTCTGTGTTTACATAAGCTTAGGGCTTGTTTCAACTTAGCCCAACATGGACACAGTGTTAGAGCAATTTTTACTTATAATATAGAATCGGGTTCATTAGGTTATAAACATCACAAACATCACTGTTCAGATTGTAAAGCACAACAACCATTTTCCCCCCTTTTGGCATCATCGAAAAGTTGCATAAAAAATATGTGAATCCCGGATATTAAAACTTACTCATGGCCACTGGGGCTACTTCAAATGCATTCATGTATTAATCATCAACAATCAAACTAAGAATTCAAACTATCAAAGAAATATAGACAGTCAATTAGAGCAAAAACAACAAATTTTATTGATAGAGATAATGATTCTTCCACATCCACAAAAAGAAACAAAAATATTGAAAAACATGAGCAAACAAGAAACATCCCGAATCTGTGTCACTGAAAATTCTAGATAGGGCTAGGAAATTAAGGCTTGGAAGAACTGGGGGCTTATTTTTGGCTTGGAGAAGTTGCAACATGTCTTGAAGAATTCCATCATTCTTCTCCTTTTCCTTAGTGAGCTCAATTCTGAGAGCATCTCTCTCAGATTCTACCTCAGTCAACATGTCTTCAGCCTTGCTATCTCAGCATCCTTTGCCCCACTCTCCTGCATTAGGTCTCTGACCTTGTTATTGACTGGTGTCTTTTTAGATGAACCAGGTTCATTGGGGAATGGCATGGACCTCATAATCACAAGCAAGCCGAGTGTTAATCCCAAAATGGTCTTTGCTTGTGGCCATCTCCCACTTCTTCACTGGCACCTTACAATGAGCAAGAACAGTAGTGAGAATGAAACCATAGGGAATGACATGGGCTTTGAAGCCATTGATAACCCTATCTAGAAGTTGGATTATAAACCCAGGCAAGTTGATCTACCTCCCACTATCCAGACATTCCATCAAAATCAAGTCCATGAAGTTGGCAATGTGCCTCCTATCCTGCCTAAGCAGCACACACTTGTTGATGAATTCAAACAACACCTTGTGGGGAGGGGGGGGGGGGCTTCATTTTACTTTTGTATATAGCCTTGGTCTCACTTTCTTCTTCATTATCACAGAATTTCCTATTGATGGTCAGGGCACTAGGAAGGGTGTCTATCTTGGCCATTTCAGCTTCGTATAATCATTGTACCCTTCAGAAAGTACACCTAGCATTTCACCCAGCTCCTTTGCATCAAAAGAAATTTTAACCCCTTTCACCAGGCTGGTGACTCTTCCATCCTTCACTTCAACATTGGCCATGAACTCAATAATTTCATTCCTATACAATCTGCCATCCATTTGAAGGATCAGGTCCTTCCACCCTTACACCTCTATCTTTCCCAGCAGCAGGACCATCCCTTATTCCTCCAGATTCTTTAGGAGTCTACCATTCAAGATAGTTCTTTTTCCAAACTTGGCCAACTTGTCCTTTTTACTGTCTGATTCATTATCTTCTTCTTCACTCCATTCCTCGTCTTCAGCAATCTTTACTTATTTGGTTTTCACTGCAAACCTGGTCCTTTTTGCCAGGGTAGATGGTTCAGCAGACTTGGATACAGATGTAGACTTCTTAGAAGAAGTCTTGGCTTTTTTGGGCTTGGGGGTCTGAACCTCCACCTCAGCAGTTACCTTTTCACCTTGATGGATCAGGTCCATCTCATCCACATCAACAGCCACAACAGACTCTCCTACATTTTCTTTCCCTTTGTCCATCCTTTTCTTCTTACTTTCTTCTAAAGCTTTCTGCAACTGCTCCTCACTTTGCTTCAGCTGACTCCTTGTGGCTCTTCCTCTTGGGAGAGGAATTTCAGTAGTGTCAAAAGGAGCAGCCTTCCTTTTCTTGTTGGCTCTTGTTGTTCCAGGGGTCTTTGCTTTAGGAGTTCTCTTCTTCTTGGGTTTATAACTATCACCTACCTTTTTTTCTAAAGATCTCCAAGGGTTTCTACAACGGATGAACCAAGTTCATATGTATGCTTTCCAAGATTAACCAGCCCTTCAGCAGCTTCTCCAGATCCACTTTCTCTTATTTTCTTATCACTTTCTTCCACCTTTTCTGACTCTACTCCACAGATAGCCATTCTACCAGTTTCAAAAGTGGGTGAAGAATCAACCACTCATCTCCCTTTTCCCCTCTCATCACTTCGCACACCCTCACTCTCTTTTTCTTTTTCTCTTTTATTTTTAACTCCTCTCTTTCTGTACTCGGGCGTTTCCACATCCACCATATACCCAACCAATATAAACCTATTTTCTAAATTTTTAGCCGAATCGGAGATGACCTCAGTAGAAGTGTTATGGAATAGATGTTACCTGCTCAGAATCGGAAGACCCAGTTTCTTCCCCCTCAGTTGCAGACATGAAAGAGTCGTTAGAGTTTTGGGGTTCTTGGGCTTGACTTGCTAGTAACTGTGCGTTCAATTTCCTTGAAAGCGCACCTCCAACCACAGTTTTTCGAGCAAGCACTTTTACTCATCTTCCCCTAGGTTGAGGGGTAGTGGAAGATGAGGAACATGGTGGGGTGTACCAGGGTTAGTCATTTTGTGCTTGATTCAGTAAAGAAGGAGATGGGTAGGTTGAATTTTCGAAGAAGAGAAAAGAGAGAAATTTCGACAGTTTTAGGAATTATGAGAGAATGACAGGGATGATGATGAGTGATTTAAAGGGAGGGTTGAGGCTTGAATAGACGGTTTTAGGAATTGAATAGACGATTGAGGCTTCCCTAGAATCTAGGTGACTTAATTTGGTGAGGATTCTTCTGAAAAAACTGATTCAGTTTAATTAGATAAGTTTAAGAGATTTTTGCACTTAGGTAGGACTCTTCTCATGATTCAAATATTAATATTTCAAATTATGCAGAGTGTATAAAACATACGGTGCTATCTTGATGAACCAGCATTGATGAACCAGGTTCTTCACTAAGAATCCTCTTGAGCATGTCTCAACTTACCAAAATAGAGAAATATCATTAGAGATTAGTGAGTCATTTTAACACATGGCACAGGAGTATACTATTTACAGTATAATACTGAGCAAAAATTAATCTAGTTAGTTACACAAGTTCCATATTTTCTAACCAACAAAACGTTTTCCATTTTTTTCATTTTTGTTTTCATTTTTTTTCATTTTACATTCTAAACTGGTCCCATTAGGTGATCTTAATCACCCCTAATTCTAACATGTTACTTTCAAATTGATCTCTACTTAGAGCTTTTGTGAAGATATCAGCTATTTGCTTATCAGTAGCACAAAATTCCACAGTGATTAGTCCCTTTTCATAGTTATCCCTCAAAAGGTGATGCCTAACATCTATGTTCTTGGTTCTCTTGTGATGAACGGGTTCTTGGTCATACTAATTGCACTAGTGTTATAAAAAAATGGGGATACACCCAACAACAATTCCAAAGTCCATTAGTTGCTTTTTTATCCACAACAATTGAGCATAACATGAGGCAACAACAACATACTCAGGTTCAACAGTAGATACGACCACTGAATTTTGCTTTTTGGTGGCCCAAGACACAAGACATGAGCCAAGAAAGTGTGCCATACCTGAGGTGATATTTCTATCCACAAGAAAACCTGCATAATCAACATCAACATATCCCACAAGATTGAAATTACTACTTTTTGGAAACCAAAGACACAGATCAGTGGTGCCTTTTAGATATCTCAAAATTCTCTTGACAGCAGTCAAGTGAGACTCCTTTGGGTTTACTTGAAATCTTGCACAAAGGCCTACACTGAAAACAATGTCAGGTCTACTAGCAGTGAGATACAACAATGAGCCAATAATTCCCCATTCATCTTCTAATCAACAGATGAACCAAGTTCATCTATATCTAACTTTGTAGTTGTTGCAATATGAATGTCAATTTCTTTGGAATATTCCATTTTAAACCTTTTAACCAACTCTTTTACATACTTTTGTTGATGGATCATAGTTCCATTTGAATTTTATTTAATTTGTGAGCCTAAAAATAAGTTAAGCTCACCCATCATGCTCATTTCAAATTCACTCCCCATTAGTTTAGCAAATTCTTTACTTAGCTTATCAGTAGTTGCTCCAAAGATTATATCATCAGCATATATCTAAACTACCAAGAGATCTTTACCTTTTTCTTTTAAGAATAAAGCATTGTTAATTTTACCTCTCTTGTAGTCATGCTCAAGCAAATATTTAGATAACCTTTCATACCATGCTTTTGGAGCCTTCTTGAGTCCATACAGTGCTTTGTCGAGTTTGTACACATGATCAGGATTTTCCTTGATTCCAAATCCTGGAGGTTACTTGACAAACACTTCCTCCTTTAGATAGCCATTGAGGAAGGCACTCTTGACATCCATCTGGTGAAGGGTGAATTCCATGTAAGCAGCAAAGGCTTTGAGGAGTCTTATGGCTTCCAGCCTTGTAAATGGAGCAAATGGTTCATCATAGTCTATGCCTTCCTCTTGAATATATCTTTGTGCCACCAATCTTGCCTTGTTTCTTGTAATTGTTCCATCCTCATCAAGTTTGTTTCTGAAGACCCACTTAGTGCCAATTACTGATTTCTCCAAGGGTCTTGGTACGAGATGCCAAACTTGACTCCTTTCAAATTGGTTGAGTTCATCTTGCATTGCATTTACCCAGTCTGCATCCTGCAAAGTCTCAGCAACATTTTTAGGTTTAATAAGAGATAAGAAAGCATCAAAAGCACAAAGATTCTTTAATGAAGATCTGGTTTTGATTCCAGAGGTTGGATCAGTAATGATGTTCTTAATAGGATGAGAACTTTGATATTTGTAAAGTTTCATAACCAACTGATTTCCCATTGATATTTCTTCAGTGTTTTGTTAATGTGGAGCATGTTCAGGGATAGGTTCCATTGAGGTTTGAGGATAATTTCCTCTTTGTTCTATTCCCCCTGTAATGTTGCTCGGGGTGGATGAGCATGTTCCTTCCTCCAGTGTAGCTTCAATCTGGGCTGTGGTTTCATTTAAGTTTCTCACCAGCCCAATTGTTTCATCATCATGTTCCTATCTCTCAGAAAGAATGTTAGTTTCATCAAAAACCACATGAACACTTTCTTCAACACACATAGTTCTTTTGTTATAGACCTTATAAGCTTTACTATGTGAAGAATACTCCCTCATCACTCTGGGATCAAACTTGCCTAGGAAGTCTTTACCATCGTATTGCACAAAGCACTTGCATCCAAAAGCCCTAAAAAGATATATATTTGGTTTTCTTCCTTTAAGTAACTCATATGGAGTCTTCTCTACAATAGGTATAGTCATGCACCTATTTATGATATAACATGCAGTATTTACAGTTGATGCCCAGAAGCTATGGGGCAGTTTACTAGAAAGAAGCATAGTCCTAGCCATATCATCAAGTGTCCTATTCTTTCTTTCAACTACTCTATTTTGTTGTGGAGTTCTAGGAGAAGAAAAATTATGATCTATGCCATGCTCATCGCAAAATTCAGCAAATTTAGCATTTTTAAATTCACTGTCATGATTAGACCTAATTGATGCAAGTTGATTACCTAGTTATTTTTGAATCTTTCTAACAAAATAAGTGAACATGTCAAATGCTTCATCTTTAGATGTTAAAAACAACGTCCAAGTAAACCTAGAGTAATCATCAACAAGCACCATCACATATCTTTTACCACCTCTGCTAAATGTTCTCATTGGACCATAGAGATCCATATGAACCAGTTCCATTATTCTGGTGGTACTTACCACTTTCTTGCATTTAAAAGAGAATCTTATCTGCTTCCCCCTTGCAAAAGCCTCACAAATTTTGTCTTCCTTGAACTTAATGTTAGGCAGTCCTATCACCAAGTCCATGGAGACTAATTTGTTGAGTTGACTCAGACTTGCATGTCCAAGTCTCTTATGCCAAAGGATGGGATCACTGTCCATCACAGTTAAGCAGGTTAGTTCATTTTCCCTGCAAAATAATCTTGTCAGTGGTAAGATTAATCACAAAACATTTAGTAGAGGTGAATTCTACCAAGTTACCACTATCACACAATTGTGATACACTGATTAGACTGCATTCTAGCCGTCTATTAAGTAGAAATTGTCAATACAATAAGATTCATTCTTACCTACTTTACCAACCCCAATAATCTCACCTTTCTTCCCATTTCCAAAGGAGACATTACCTCTTTTGAGGTCTTCAAGTGAAAGGAACTGGTCCTTACTTCATGTCATGTTCTTTGAGTAGCCACTAACCATCTACCATATTTGACTGCTTCCCTTCACTTGAACCTGCAAAAGGAAATCAGGGGCTAGTCTTAGGAACCTAAACTAGTTTGGGTCCCTTTCTATAGGCAAAAGGGTGAATTAAATTTCTTTTTAGCCCAACTTGGTAGCCAATTCTTCCCTTGAACAAAATTTTGTTCTTTTGGCTGGCCTTCTCTTTTGCATTACATTCACTTTTATAGTGACCAGTTTTACCACATTGAGTACAAATCTTGTTCTCAGGAAGATTGAGGTACTTGTTTTTGGGATCCCACTTAGGTTGCTGATTCCCAAAACCAAGTCCTCTTTTATTGCTACTATGATGTTCCTGTAGACATGATGGAGCATCAGAGGACCTGTTCCATTTACAGGTTCTGTCTTGTTCATGCTTTACCTTGCTTAGACCCTCCTTCAAGACTCTTACCTACTCATCTTTCTTATACAACTCATCTTTCAGTTTACCTATGGTTTCCTCTAGAGTGATTTGTGTGCAATCAGCTATCTTCTTACTTGTTCCTAATTTCAGTATTAGGTTTTCAAATTTTAATTCTAGGACATTTTCTTCAAATATATGAACCTGGTTCTTCAGTGCAGTATTCTCACTTACAGTCTCACTAGCTCTAAGTTCCAGGTTATTACACTTTGCTTTTAAAATCACACATTCCTTAGACAGTTGCTCCTTTTCTTTATTTATCTCCTCAGATTCATTAATGAAATCTAGAAGTAATTCAGAAAGTTTTTCTTTAGACAAAAACTTAATCTTGTCTTTGAGATGAATTATACTTACTGCAGATTCCTCATGTGATTCCTCATTGGATTCTCCAATTTCCATATGAGTCTTTATATGAACTTTCACCCCAAGCAGCAACCATAGCCTTTGTTGATCCTTTGTTTTTCTTGGGATGAACCTTTTCCTTCTTCATATTTCTTCATTTAGCTCCTTTCTTCTTCCATTCTATTTCCCACTGAGGACAGTTCTTGGTGTGATGGTCAGTCTTCCCACACTTGTAGCAACCCTCATTGGTCTATTTTTCAGGAACCCTTGGTTTACTGTAGCTTCCATTTCTTGAGGAACCCTTTCCTTTTATCAAGTATTTCTTAAAGTCCTTTGTGATCATAGCCATCTCATCTTCCTCTAGATCAGCACCTTCAGTGATTCTGAGTGCCAAGCTCCTTTCCTTCTTGGGTACATCCATATTCATGGTTTACCTTCTACTTTCATGAGCAGTGAGATTTCCAATCAGCTCATCTAACTTAAAAGTTGCAATGTTCTTCGATTCCTGAATTGCAGTAATTTTGCTTTCCCAAGAGACTGGCAGAACCCTTGTCAGAATCTTCTCAACTTTGTCTTCTTCGAGAATGATCCTTCCAAGAGACTTAAGTTCATTTGTCAGTGTGGCATCTCCTGGATGGTTTTTCCTTCCTTCATGGTGAAATCCTCATATCGAGAATACAATAGAGTTCCTCTGGACCTCTTCACTTGAGGTGTTCCTTCATGAGCCACTTGCAAGGTGTCCCAAATTTCCTTAGCAGTAGTACAACCTTGAATTCTGCTGTAATCGTCTGGACTAAGTCCACACATAAGCCTTTTCTTGGCCTTAGCATTCTTCTCCTATATTCTCAAGTCCTCAGTAGTGCAATCAGCTCTTATTTTTGGCACATCTACTCCTTCAACATTCTTCTTCATGGTAGCCAGGGGACCATCAGTGACAATGTCCTATAGCTCGTAATATTTTCAAATGATGTTGTCTATCATTCTGTTCTTCCTATAGGAGTAGTACTGGCCATTGAAGAGTGGTGGTCTATCAGTTGATTGTCCTTCCAAATTTCCAGGTGGTGCACTCATCTAGATCTTATCCAAAGGTATTAGCCTCTTCAAGGATAACCTACTCTAATACCAATTGATGTTTTATTCTTCAATACTACACAAGAGAGGGGTGATTTGTGTGGTGTCCAATTTTTCGCGTGCACAGATTATAGAAGGACCCGGTTCTTCTATGTGTTCCTAATACTACTGTTGCGGAATAATAAGTACAGAAATTAAAGAACGCAATGATTTTTACGTGGAAAACACCTGGCTCAAAAGGTGAAAAAACCACGACATACTTTCCAGTAGGATTTTTCCAAACTCTTCGCTAAATCACTGAGCTAAAAACTGCATTTACAAAAACTCTGTAAACCTAGGAATAACTCTAATCCCTTGTAGCAAACATCCTCTAACTGTTACGACAACTTCAAGTTAACTCTAACTTGAATACACTGAGTACCTATTACAAATTCTTCTAAATAAAGCTGAAAGGTACAATATAAAACCACCTACTGCAATTGAACTAGAATAAAAGACAGACACTTGGAACTGGTTCTTCTATCGGGTTCAAGTAGCTTCAGGTTTGCACACTTGAATCTCACACGAATTGCTTGCAAAATGCCTAGCTATTTTGCTCTCAATTCAGTATAACTTTTGCTTTTGTGTGTACCTGCACAATGAGAACATCCTGAAATATATAGAGTTAGTAGATAAAGAATTAACTAGAGTTCTAATTCTACTCTTCCGTGGTGGAAGAATTCTAGTTAATCTCAACTCCTAAATTCTTTCTTATCTTGGATAATGTTCTCTTTGAGTAAGGAGTCCTTCTCCTTATCATTTATACAACCTTTTCGATCAGGAGATATTTATTCAACTAGATTACGTTTATCTCCTTCACATGCATCTCACGTGCTTGAATCTGCCCTTGTCTATGTATACCAGTGATAGACCTAGTTCATTCCTGAGTTCCTTTGTCAATCTTCAAAACTATCATTTACTTGGGCCAACATAATGTGGAGTGTGAACTATTTTGTGGTGCACTGTGTTTTCTTAGGTCTCAAGAAATCAGAGCGTGAAAAGTTATGAAAAGCGCTCAGAGGACCTATTTATAGTTTGACCAAGTCGGTCAAAAGTTGAGTTGAGTGTGGCCGCACAATTTTGAGTGTGGTCTGCACTCTTTACCTGGACCTTTGCTGAGATCCTGCGGTCCGCACAAAAGTGAGTGCGGACGCAGAAATTTTTGCGACCGCAGAATGGCCTATTCTCTGCAACTCAAAACTTCAGAGAGTTCACATTTTTGGGTCACTAGTTGTGCAGCCGCACAAAGAATTTGTCCGGTCGCTGACTCTTTTCCGCAGTTATTGTGTGGGCTGCACTTTTTCAACACTTGGCCAAATTTTCCGAGCACAGTCCCTGCAATGCACACTCATTCCTACAATTCACTTCAAAACAGTTAGCTCAAAACAAAACCTATCTAACAAAGAAGAAAATGAAAAATGAAAAGAAACATGGGTTGCCTCCCAAGAAGCGCCTGATTTAACGTTGCGGCACGACGCAGATTACCATCAATCACTTGAAATGAATTAAATCCATGACGTGGCCATAATCAACTTTGCCAAGATAATGTTTCACCCGGTGACCATTAACTCTAAACACTTCTTCATTTTTCTTCTTCAAGTCTAATGCACCAAAGGGTGTTACATGCACAACCTCAAATGGACCACTCCACTTAGACTTCAACTTTCCCGAAAACATCTGCAACCGAGAATTGAACAATAACACAAGATCTCCTTCTTTGAACTCCTTGTTTCGGATGTACTTGTCATGGAGGTGCTTCATCTTGTCCTTGTATAAGGACGAACTTGTATAAGCATGGTACCGAAATTCATCAAGCTCATTCAATTGTGCCACCCTTAAGTTGGCGGCGACATCCCATTCAAGATTAAGCTTCTTCAATGCCCACATAGCCTTGTGCTCAAGTTCCACCGGAAGGTGACAAGCTTTCCCGAACACTAACCGGTATCAAAAGCTTTGTTGTAAAAGTGCGATCCCTCATCACTAATAATGGCCCTTGGAGTACCGAAACTCGTGAAGATGTTCTTTTATAAAAATGCCACCATACTTGGAGCTTCATTGTTGGGTAAAGCCACGGCTTCAACCCATTTTGACACATAATCAACAGCCACGAAAATGTAAGTGTTTCCATAAGAGCTCACGAACGGACCCATGAAATCAATGCCCCACACATCAAAAATGTCAATTTCTAAGATAGTGGTGAGGGGCATCTCATTTTTCTTAGAAATCCCACCGGCCCTTTGACATTCATCGCAACGCTTGACGAGATCGCTAGTGTCCTTGTAAAGAGTAGGCCAATAGAATCCACAACTCAACACTTTTGCTGCTATTCTCGCTCCACCATGGTGACCACCATATGGTGAAGAGTGGCAAGCATCAAGAATTTTCACTTGTTCTTCCTTTGGTACACATCGTCGAATCACACCATCGGTACAAATTCGGTAGAGATACAACTCATCCAACTAATAGTCAAAGAAATCATGTTTGAGCTTCTTCCTTTAGTTTGAAGAGAACTCATTTGGTACAATACCACTCACAAGATAATTGTCTAATTCGGCGAACCATGGCATCCCAGTCGTTTAAATGGCTAGAAGTTTCTCGTCGGGGAAGGAATCATTTATCTCAAGGCCATCATATGGCCTCCCTTCCTTCTCCAAACGAGACAAGTGGTTTGCCACTTGGTTTTCACTACCCTTTTGGTCTTGAATCTCTAGATCAAACTCTTGCAATAGAAGCACCCACCATATTAATCTTGCCTTTAAATCTATCTTGTTCATCAAATATCGAAGCGTCGCATGATCGGTGTGGACAATAACCTTAGTACCCATCAAGTACATGCGGAACTCTCCGTAGCAAAGACAATAGCGAGGAGATCTTTTTTGGTCAGTGTGTAGTTGACTTGGGCATCATTCATGATCTTACTAGCATAGTAGACCGGATGGAAGATTTTGTTGATACGTTGCCCCAACACCGCTCCAACTGCCACATCACTTTCATCACACATGACCTCGAAAGTCAAGCTCCAATTTGATGCGGTGATAATAGGATTAGTAGTCAATTTGAAATTGAGAAATTCGAATGCCTTCATACAATCCTCATTGAAATAGAACTTGGCATCCTCTCAAAAAGATTACACAATGGGGTTTACCACCTTTGAAAAGTCCTTGATGAATCGACGATAGAACCCTGCATGACCCAAGAAGCTCTTCACTCCCTTCACGGATGTAGGGGGTGGAAGTTTGGAAATCACTTCAATTTTTTCCTTGTCGACCTCAATACCATGTTTTGAATTTTTGCGACCGAGGAAAATGCCTTCCTCAACCATGAAGTGACATTTATCCCAATTCAAAACCAAGTTTGTTTCCTCACATCTTGCCAATACCTTGTCTGATAGGTTATAAGTACCTTTGTTTTATATTTTGATGATTTAACAAAATTAATGTCAAGAACCAGATAAGGAACCTGATCTGCTCACATTCCCAAGCGCATGGATACAACCAGAATTAAGTTGGAGATATTCGTCAGAAACTCAGAAGTTAAAGAATCAAAAAGGGGAACTGATGGTCTTCAATTTCTCTGGTGATCGTACCAATTCAAATCTCCACAGCTGGAAACTGACTAACTACACACGTAATAGTACAACACAGTGCAATAGTCACTTCAATTTGTAAGGACCTTGTACCAAAAGTTGCTTACATCATTCAAGTGATGTCATCAATATTATATTAACATTAAACCAAGGAAAAAACATCACTTGAACACTACAGAATTTACTCAAGCACTCTCTGTGATTGATCATCAAGAAAAACGATTCTCCAGTGCATCAAGAACAAAGAACAACACTGCTACAGACCAGTTCCCATATCAAGTCTTTGTATTTCCTTAGTAGAGTTGTCACTTTGTAATAATTCTTCAATTGTAATTCCTACTTAGCTTGCCTAGAAGCATTGATTAGGAAGCTCTTATAAATCATAAATTTCAGTGTTTGTGTCTTGGCTAGAGTTGGTCAAGTTATGAAGTCTTTGTAATAGAGGTATTACAAAGTGGCTTGTAATAGGTGTGTTACAAGTTAGTAAGGGATTAAGTAGTTAATTCTTAGGTTACATAGGTTGTAATCTGAAAGTTGCTCAGTAGTGAAGTTAAAATCCTACAAGTGTAGGTCGTGGTTTTTAATCTTGTTGAGCTGAGAATTTTCCACATAAAAAAACTCTCAGTATTATTTACATTCTGCTGTGTGTATGTGTAATTTGTGGAAACTAATAGAGAACCTGGTTCTCTATATAGTTTGGTGTACCCTCGAGTTCTATCAATTGGTATCAAAGCAGGTTCTTTCGATCAGGCTAACACCTAGAAAGGATCCTTATGGATGCTCCACCAAACTTTGAAGAAGGTCAGTCTACCTACATGCCACCTAGGTTCAATGGTTAGTACTATGGGTGGTGGAAGACTAGGATGCATGACTTCATCATGACTGAAGATTTTGAGCTATGTCATGTTATCTGTGATGGACCTTTTGTTACTACCAAGAATCTTGAAGATCCAGCTGTAGCCATTCCCAAGACAAGGAAAGAATTTAATGACACTGATCGAAAGTCCATAGAGAAGAAATTTCGTGCAAAGAAAATTCTTGTTTGTGGCATTGGTCCTGATGAATACAATAGGATATCGACATGTCAATCAGTAAAAGAAACCTGGGAAGCTTTGCAGACAGCTCACCAGGGAACAACACAGGTGAAGAAATCCAAAACCAACATGCTCACAACTGAATATGAGCTCTTCAGGATGAAGGATGAGGAATCCATCCAAGATATACACACTCGATTCACCTCCATCATGAATGAGCTTCACTCTCTTGGAGAAATCATTCCTAGAAACAAGTTTGTCAGAAAAATTCTTAGTGTACTTCCCAGTTCTTGGGAAAGCAAAGTAAATGGCATTACTCAGGCGAAGGACTTGCAGACACTGACCATAGATGAACTTAGTGGAAACTTGAAAACTTATGAGATGAAAAAGAAGAAGAGGGACAGTGAAAGAAGAGAACCCAAAAAAGAGAAGAACATGGTCCTTAATATAGACAACAATGACTCAAGTGGTGATGATGGTGATATGGAAAACTTGACAAGAAGATTCCAGAAAATGGTTCGTAGGAATGGATGCATTCCAAAAAGGGGCAGTTCTAGCAAGCCAAAAAAATATGACCTCTGTCATAAACGTGGCAAACCGAGACACTTCATCAAGGATTGTCCTCTCCTAAAGCCAGATCAATTCAAGTAAGGTTTGAGTTCTTACTTCTACATTATTCATATTTTTTGGTTTTTCAATCACAAAAATGAGAAAGAGAAGTTGGATTGCTTCTCGATACTCTTCTGCATTTTGTGCAAGATTGGAGAAATGGCTGAAATAGTGTGGTGCATTATTTCTATTGTTTGTTCAATTTTATGCAAGATTGGAGAACTTGTCTTCGGCATATAAACAAGTATATTAGTTCTATCTTTTATTAATCCTTCCATAGTGTGGTGAAACTCAATCGTGTTTGCTCTTTTAGCTATTTTTTCCTTTTCTCTCTTGGGTATAAGAAAACTGAAATAAGCTCACTGATGAAAGATGATGATGTGGCTAAGTGGAAATAGTATTTGGTATCAGATTTCTCTGTCTATGAAATCAACCTTCTCTTTTCATGGGAAATGCATTTTCCCTATTTGCACCATTTGATAAATTATTTCGCAAGCAAAACTTGTTGTGATGCTTTTTTGTGTAGTTTCTTACTGCAAGTGCAATAGGTTCCAACCTCTTCTTGGTTTTACATATTTGTGCATTGGCTTGCTTCTTATTCAGTTTGATCTTCTTTAAGCTGGATTGTTTGAATGGTTTGAATGAAGACCGTTTTTATCAGATTAACGACTCCCTCGTTATCCTTGGATATAAGCTGGATTATTCAGTTAGAGTTTCGTACATTATCTTATACTATTTTGCGTTTTTTTTATTCTGACAGAGATTTTAACAGACATGAATCAAGAAGGGTGCTCAAGCAAAAACAAAAAAATATCGAACCGCATTCCAGCTGGATCACTTGCTTTGTGAAACCAAAAGATTTCTTCGTTGACAACAAAAAGAACCTCTCAAGCGATAAGGTCTAATGAAAATGAAGAAAGACAATCAGAATCTCGATCACTTGCATTTTTGCTAAATCAATCGTTGACAACAAAAAGAAACTTGAAAATGAAGAAAGACAATCAGAAGCTGAAAAGGTTTCGCAAAGATCTCAATTGCAAGAACAAGTGCGGCAAGTACCATTGATTTCTACCTCTTCTATAGCACAAGGAGTACAAGAACAAGTGCGGCAAGTGCCAATGGATTACATCACTCCTACATCACAAACTGTGCATGAACCATCTGAAGATTCTACCAATCATGAAGCAATTGAACAATCTGAGGAACCGGGCAAGTATATATAAATTTTAATCATAAAATTAACTAACAATGGCGATTGGTGATTATACTTGTTTTGTATTAGTGCAGGCCCTTCCGCGCCAAAATGAAAAAGAGGCCCTACTTAAATGCAAAGTGTGCACGGTAGGAAGGACCGTAAAATAATCGTGCTAAATGAGTTTGATCAACCCATTAGTCCTACTGATGAAGTTGTGAAAGAGTTGGATAGATTCCTCGGCACATTGGGAAGGAATGAGACATTTTGCCCTCTTTATGTATTTGATTGGAGGAAAGTAGATACAAAAAATGATATTTGGAAATATGTCAAGGTTTGAAGTTCCTAATGTTCAATAAGCGTTGATGATATTTCACATTTTCTTATACTAACCTAATTGCACTAAATTTGTAGGAAAAATATGACATTCCTGAAGAGGCGAAGCAATGGGTTTTCGATTTAGTTTGTACTGCTTGGAGAAAGTATAAAAGTCAGTTGAAGAAAAAGCACTTTGAAGCATATGCAAATGACAAGCTTCGAATGGAGAATATGCCAAACGATGTTGCGTCGTTTCACTTTAAAGATCTTCTTGAATATTGGAACTCTGATGCCGCCAAGGTAATTACATCCAACTTTTGCCAACTTTGTAGGAGATATAATAGTTGTGAAGCTAATAGTCTCGTTCCAAGGTACAATGACTTTTGACATAAATGTTTGTTTGTTTCTTTTGTGTTGGCATGTTCGTTGTGCTCTCATCATGTTAATTCTAATTCATGAAATGACTAGTTAGTTTTATTATTGATCTGTTACGTAGATCTGCCCTACTTGTGATGATGTATTTGTGTTTGGGTTTAAAATAGGAGTTTATCTTTAATCATGTCTAAATTGATGTATGTTAGCATGAAATGTTTGGCAATTTGAACCTCAATGTCTTCATGTTACTAGTGATTGCGAGCTCATGAATCATTTATGAGGAATTGGATTGCTCACTACTGATTTTTTTCATTTCACTTTTTAAATGTAAAGTCTGAACAATTTAGTTGTAGGAGATATAATAGTTGTGAAGTTAATACAAACTAATTGCCAACTCAAAGTCCGGTTGTATTTTAATACAGAAAACTTGTATTTTAGGTGGCCCCTTGGAAATCTTTGCTTGTTTATTTGTAGAAAATGTCTGAAACCAATATCGAGAATCTAAAAAAGTTGAATCATCCAGACACTGCTGGCAAAATAAGGTTTGCTCAAATCATCGAGGTTTGATTTTTTTTCTCTTATTTTTTCTAAAGTATGAACTTGCTAACTTTGCATGAAAAGATTATTATACCAGTTTTCATGTTACCAGGAAAAAAAAGAAGGAAATGGCTGATACTTCAGATACTCTATCAAGTAAGGACATCTTTGTGGCTACAATAAAAAGAAAACATGGTCGAGTATACAAAGGCTCTTATGAGAATACAATTAGTAATATTGTAAGTTTCTAATTTAAAGTTTGTCGTGATTATTTATTTTTTCTTAATTATCGACTTAGTTTTATTTACTTAAACTCTGTTCTCTTGCATTTGGTTTGTAGGCTGAAATGGAGAGAATACAATCAACTCAAGAAAGTGGAGATGGCAGTGGTTCAGTTGACGCGTTTGCATCTGTCACGACACAAATTCCCAACCTTAGGAATCGTGATGACGCCTAACACCACACTTGCTAGGCAAGCCAATGTTAGAATTCGATTACTTATTTCCCTTATATTATGTACTTAAACACAATAAAATAATTCAAAGTAAACTTAATATACTGATTTTCCAACAAATAACTCCAAATATAAAATACTAAACAAATAAATAAACCGAGTCACAAACTAATTAAATATATCATTCTAAGACTACTCCAGGGTCATGTGTCACAATTCACGAACTACTAAAGAATACTACAAATACTGGGTTGAAAGAAATAGTGTAACTGTTCTGAATAAAATAAAACAGTTTTATAAAAATAGGAGAAGACTCTCGGGATATGCGAACGCCGGAATATATACCTCGTGTCTATGAAAAAGAAATAGGTAGCAACTCTAAATATCTCTACTGTTGGTCGGTACCTGGATCTGCACAAAAGAGTGCAGAGTGTAGTATCAATACAACCGACCTCATGTACTGAGTAAGTGTCGAGCCTAACCTCGACGAAGTAGTGACGAGGCTACGGCGGGGAATTAATAACATAACCTGTGACAATAATAAATAATAAAGCAAGAAAGAAATCTAAAACAAGTAAATAGTAACAACTGCAACAACAATTTAAAATAACTCAGTCACCTTTTTCAGGTCTCAACTATAACAAAATTCTCGAATAAATTTCCAAATTTCCACACTTTACTTTAAAATAATCACATGTACAACATATGAAAAACACCGTAAAGTAAAACGATAAATTTCTAAATCTTTATAATAAAATCAGTAAATACATAATTATACTCCCTTATCACTGTCTTGTTGCGGCGTGCAACCCGATCCCACCTGTCCACCCTTAACACTATCAATTATCCCCCCTTATCATATCCCCCTTATCACAGCCCCCTTATCACAATCAATTTTGTTTATCCATAAAAAACTTTCACAGTTCAGGCCAAGCCTTTCCCAATACTTTTATTTCAACAATTACAAACAGAAAATAGTATAACTCTTAAGCTTTAACCAATATCATCCCACAATAAAAACCAGTCAGGATATATGTAACCACCGTAACACTATCAACCCAACTCAGTCTTTATGTACCATGATAGAATCAAGAGAACAACCAATACTTTTAACACACTTAAAATAACAATTGGAAATAATCAAATGAAACCAAATACCATGTGAACCTCAACAATCACGAAACAGTTAAACTGCATTTCTCACAACTTCCTCAATATTAGCAAAAATGAAACCAACATGAATATATAAATATATTTCCAAAAATAGGGCCAAACTGCCCGACCTTTCAATACCACAAGGGAACGAAACACGCAACCAATACTCTTCCAAAATAGCCAAATAATATTTAACAGCGATGTAATAAAGCCTAATAGTCATAGAAATAAATAATGAACATAGAACAATTAAGACAAGAGTCAATTAAATTGGGAACGGGGAAGGGATCATGTTTAACAAACCATTTGGTGGATCATAGATACTAGTCACCTCACTTATACACCAGAAACATGCATTTCACATAGCAAACTAGTGGGTATTCCTATTCCCTCAAGTCAAAGTTAGACCAAACACTTACCTCAATTTCATAGGTCACTCACTGCTGAATTACTGCTTTTTCTTTAGAATCTTGTTCTAACTTGCTCGAATCTAATCATAAATAACTCAATATCATTAATTAAGCCTAAAGGAACTAACTTTATTAAAAATGATAATTTTTCCTATGTTTTATAAAAAAAAGTGAAAACCCGACCCCGGATGTTTACCCATTCACCCACGAATTCAAATATACAATTAGTTTCGAAATCCGACCTCAATTCGAGGTAAAGGTTTAATTTTTACAAAATTCCCTAATTCTACCCAAACCCTCAATTTTTACCATGAAAATTCTTAGTTTTTGATTCAAAAGTGATGAAAAATAATGAGTAATTGAAAGAGTAAAGTTTAGAATTGATTGCCTATGACTTGGACACAATATTTGGTGAAGAAATTCGTTCCTAGGTCTGTGGGGTTCGAAAATTTAAAGAAGAAGAAGACTGCCCGTTTTATATATATATATATATATATTTCTGCCAGCTATTATGTCTCGTTTCTCATGTCAAACGATTCCGAAACTTGATTTTTATGTCTCCGATGGATTCCTTGTGACATTTTAGTCAAGTTAGGCTTTTGAATCACTCAATTTGACTTTATAATGAAGGACATATGTAGGTTTTAATATTTGCAAATAATGCAGATTTTTAACACGCCGTCAGTGACAATTTCGTAATTAACCTGAAAAATCTGGCAACCTTAAAAATTGACCATAAAATCCTCATACGATGTCCAAATTCGATGATTCTTTTTGCTACGGGTCCGTAATTACGATACAGATCTAATGCTGCATTCAAAACAGAAATCGGTTTTGTTCAATATGATATCATTTATGCTTGAAGAAACGACGTCGAAGCATAAGAAAGAACAAGCGCAACACAACTCAAACCTATTAGAAACGCACCCGAGCCCTGGGGGCTCTAAACCAAACACGCATGCAAGTCTAAAAGCATCATACGGACATTCTTGTGCGATCAAATCATGAAAATAACATGTAAAACTATGAATTAAACCTCAAAACGCATTATTTTTCTTAAGAACACTTAAAGTTCACTATTTATCAACCGGACGTCCAAATCACGTCAAATAAATTCCGATTCTCACCAAATTTCGCATATAAGGCTTAATTATCATAACAAACTTGTATCGAACTCCGGAACCAAAATACAGGCCCGATACCAACGGTTTCAAACGTTAATTTATTTCTTTATTTCATTAATAATTCAGCAAAACAATTTCTTTCAAAAATTGATTTCTAAGGCTTGAGACATCGGAATTCAATTCTGGGCATACGCCCAAGTCCCATATTTTACTGCGGACATCTCGGGATCATCGAAACACAGATCCGAGTCCGTTTACTCAAAATGTTGAAGCAAGTCAACTAAAACTAAATTTTTAATTCTAAAAATTATTATTTCTTATATTTTCACATAAAAGCTTTCCGGTTTCATGCCCGGACTGTGCACGCAAATTGAGTTAGTTAAAATTAATCTTTTTATGTCTAATAAGTCTAGAACGGAGTCTAAATTCATAAAATGACCCCTTGGGTCATCACAACATCAGTCATGGGACCTGAGCACCCAGGTCGAGTAAGATTGTATGGACGTGGAGTTAACAAGAGTGTCTTAAAAAAGAAAAGAGGAGATTTTGGATCCTCTGTAAATGCTACTGATGAGAGAATGGAACAAAAAAAGGAGGAAATGGAAGAGAGGATGCAACAAAAATTATTGGAAAAGCTCAATGCACAAAAGAAAAAATTGCTGGAAGAGCTCAATGCACAAAAGGATGCTATGGAACAAGATATTACAATGAACATCGTTACACGACTTCAACGTCTCAACCCCGATTTAAGACTTGATCCTGACATGCTAATATTCAGTGCTCGTGCACCTAGCGAAATTTCTTCTGCACAACAAGGTGATATTCAACCAATCAATCGTCCATCCGCTGGCAGTAACAATCAAGGTTAGTCCGTAGCAAATGTTACACGTCTTCTCTTTCCTCGTGCTTTTTTCTACCGATATTGGGTGGTGACTGATTTTGGTGTTGTATTTTTATTAAGCAGTTATTTTTGGATAAACGTTGCAACTTTAGTATTGGATACAAAAACAAAATTTAGGAAATATTTCTCCTCTAGATTGAATTTTTGTAACTGACTTAGCTTTCTTCTAATATATTTAATATCTCAATTGTAAACTATTGAATTCGGATTTTCTGATTTAATAGAGGGAAGCAATAACTGACAACATGGTTGTTATCATACTCATAATAATTACAAATCTGAAAGTGGGAGGATAATCATACAGGTATAAGGTTACTGATGATGATTGAGATGAGTTAGGTGATCCATAGGCTCATATAATATTATGCAATATGACTGAACTCTACTTTGGAGTTCCTGTAATGTGTGGCTTTTCCCTCTTTTTCCTCTGGATGTTGATTCCTTTATAAGGTACTATGTGTGATTGTTTGAGGATTATGAAGTTGACTGTAAACAAAATAGTTTATGTAGTTTATTCATGAGTAAAGTCAGAATTCCTGAAAGATTTTAACTCAACCACAACGTTATTGCAAGGTGTTACGCATATCTATCCATTCTTTTTATACTCAAACAAAAAGGAGCATGATCTTTTTCAAGTCTAATTTTCTTTGCCTTATAGTAACATAATGGGCTAATTGTTTGGATAATAATTATGTTATGCAAGTATGATATTAACCAGGCACCATCTTAGGTAAGAGAGAGGACTAACATATATTTCAGGTGTGTAGCACTTTTTATTTCGGATACTCCTATCCTTGCGAACATCTTTCAGGCATAGATGCAACAGTTATTTCAAATAAATAAGCATATAAACTTGAGATCATCTTGCGTTATTTCTATGAACCTGAAGACATTACGTTATTTCTCCCAGACGTAAAATTGTTCTTTATATTATAATATGTTACTGTCGATTTAGATTCTTTACTTAGTTCATAATTTAATACCCTTTTGTTGTAATATTTAATTTGTGAAGATTAATATGTGTAGTCGTATTAGATTGTTTGAAGGGTTGCTGTTATTTCTTTGTACTAAACTTTTAGGAGATTGATTTGTCTCGCTTTCATATAAGTCATCTATGATTGCACATCATCCGTTCGACTGATTGACTGTATGAATTTTGAAGCCTTAGAACTCACCATCTTCTGTCCCAACTGCTTGTAATGTGAATATGAGTAACCATGGGATCAATTATATTGTAATGTTTTATGCACACTATTTTAATGAAAGATCAAGTAGATGTGGGATAAGTCTACTTTGACTCAATTTTTGTTACTGCATGTTATGCATCTTGAGTCAATTAGGTTTCTCTTGAAGGGATAATGTCACGACCCAAATTCCCACCATTTAGGTCGTGACTGCGCCTAACGTTGAACCCGCTAGGCCAGCCAACGTATAGCTTGCAATAGCAATTTAAAATCATTTAACACAGAATAAAATGCCAACTTGTCAACTTTAACTAATTCAATCATATACCGGGATAATAGTGGGAAACCGATTAACCGTACATCAACAACATACCTTCCCCAACAATAATCTTTCCAATATCGATAATAAAAATAACAAAACTTGAATGCGGAAAGGAAGAACATAACAATCATAAAATAAC
>MDKH01003746.1:0-10296 GCA_005239495.1 Nicotiana undulata
CCCACCAGAAGTGATGACTCATAAACTAAATGAAGATCCATCCTTCGTACCTGTTAAACAGAATAAAAGAAAGCAAGGATCATTCAAGAACCAAGTGATTGACGAAAAGGTACAAAAACTCTTGAAAATTGGTTCGATACATTATGTAACGTACCCTGGATGGTTAGCTAACACTGTGGTAGTACCTAAAAAGAATGGTAAATGGAGGGTATGCGTAGATTATACTGATTTAAATAACACATGCCCCATGGATTCATTCTCATTACCACATATAGATCAAATGATTGATGCCACTGCTGGTCATGAATTGCTAAGTTTTCTAGATGCGTATTCCAGTTATAATCAGATTAAAATGGACCCCTCAGACGAGGAAAAAACTTCCTTTATTACAAACAGGGGGGCTTATTGTTACAAAGTCATGTCATTTGGCTTGAAAAATGCCGGAGCCACGTACCAGAGGCTAGTAACCAAGATGTTCCAAGAACATCTGGGGAAGACAATGGAAGTTTACATCGATGACATACTGGTAAAATCAACACATGCGGAAGACCATTTCCAGCACCTCTCTATTACCTTTGAAATTTTGCGCAGGTATAATATGAAATTGAATCCGAAAAATGCTCTTTTGGCGTGGAGTCAGGTAAATTTTTGGGTTTCCTTGTATCAAATAGAGGAATAGAGGTAAATCCTGCTCAAATTAAAGCTATAGAAGAAATACCTGATATACTTACAAACAAAAAAAAAGTTCAAAGACTAACGGGAAGAATTGCAGCCTTAGGAAGATTTATTTCCAAACCTTCCGAGAAAAGTTTTAAATTCTTTGCAGTTCTCAAAAAGCAAAATCAATTCGAATGGACTGAAGAATGTCAACAGGCTCTCAAAGACCTAAAGGCTTATCTATAAAAACCCTCGTTGCTATCAAAGCCAAAGGAGGGGGAGAGGTTGTACATCTACCTGGTCGTCGCAGAAATTGCTATAAGTGCAGTATTAGTAAGGGAAGATAAAGGTAAACAATCTCCTATTTATTATGTAAGAAAGACATTACTAGATGTTGAAACTAGATATCCACATCTAGAAAAGTTAGCCTTAGCTCTAATCATGGCATCTAGAAAATTAAGGCCATACTTTCAATGTCATCCAATCACAGTTGTGACCTCGTACCCATTAAGAAACATACTGCATAAACAAGAACTATCACGAAGATTAGCCAAGTGGTCCATAGAATTAAGTGAGCATGAAATAATATATCAGCCTAGGACTGCAATAAAGTCCCAAATTTTAGCGGATTTTGTCATTGATTTTAGTAGTAGCATTGTTCCTGAAGTGGAAAAAGAGTTACAAATCTTTAACGGTACTAATCCGGGTCTATGGACCTTATTTACCGATGGTTCTTCTAATGTAAAAGGTGTCGGCTTGGGAATAGTCTTAATATCACCCCACGGGTTAAAAGACACGACAAGCTATCAAATGTTATCATATAACTAACAATGAAGCCAAGTATGAAGTTGTCATTGCAGGGTTAGAACTAGCACGAGAACTCTCAATCGAGCAAATCGTAATCAAGAGCGACTCCCAACTGGTAGTAAATCAAAGGCAGGGGACTTATATCGCTCGGGAGACGTGGATGCAACAGTATTTAGAAAAGGCACGAGATCTAGTGAGACAATTCAAAACATGGAAGGTTATACAAATACCTAGAGAGGAAAATATGGAAGCAGACGCATTGGCTAACCTCGTTGCAGTCACGCAAGTTACAAACAAAGACAATGCAATTGTCGTCCATCTATTTCATTCAGCAATAGACCAGGACAAAAATGAGGTAACTTTCAACAATTTAACCTGGGATTGGAGAAACAAAATTTTAAATTTTTTGCAGAATGGCCCAGTACCTGATGACAAAAAAATAGCTCAAGCACTTCGCCGAAAAGCTGCCCGGTACTGCCTCATTCGCAACTCATTATATCGCAAGATGTTCGGAGGTTCCCTAGCAAAATGCCTCGGACCTAATCAAACGGAGTTCGTGATGAGAGAAGTCCACGAAGGACACTGTGTAAATCACGCATGGGCGAGATCCTTGGTTAAAACCCTTATCAGAGCTGGGGATTATTGGCCTAAGATGGAAGAAGAAGCTGAGAGCTTCGTATCCAAATGCGATAAATGCCAACGGTTTGCCAATAACATACATCGACCAGCAGAACTATTGCACCCAATAATATCGCCATGGCCATTCATGAAGTAGGGCATGGATATCGCGGGACCCCTTCCCGCGGCTAAAGGAAAGATGCGGTTCTTACTTGTGCTTACCGACTATTTTACAAAGTGGGTAGAGGCGGAAGCTTTCAAACATGTGCGAGAAAAGGAAGTTAAAAGCTTCTTATGGCGAAACATAATATGCCGCTTTGGAATAACTAAGGAGATCGTGTCTGATAATGGCCCACAATTCATAGGCACGCAAATCACGGAGTTCTTCTCATGTTGGCAAATCAAATGGATTACTTCAACGCCGTATCATCCCATGGCTAATGATCAAGCTGAATCAACAAATAAAGTCATCATCAACAACCTGAAGAAACAGCTAGAGAAAGCCAAGGGAAATTGTCCTGATGAATTACCAGCGGTACTATGGGCCTACAGAACAACTTCAAAAATAGCCATGGGAGAGACTCCGTTCGCACTTGTTTATGGCTCAGAAGCTTTAATACTCGTAGAGATTGGCGAACCAAGCATAAGGTTTACAACAGCCACGGAAAATGCAAACAACAACAAATTGAGAACTAATCTGGACTTACTCGAACAAAGAAGAGAAGTCGCACTAATACGGATGGCAGCTCAAAAACAAATCATAGAGCGTTATTACAACCGTAAAGCTCACCTCAGATACTTCAAGATTGGGGATTTCATCCTCAAAAAAGTCTTTCAATCAACAAAAGAAGCTGGTACGGGAAAATTAAGTCCAAACTGGGAAGGACCCTACAAAGTCCGAGGCATAGCTGGGAAGGGAGCCTACGAGCTGGACGCTATGGACGGCAGGATCCTACCAGCAAGCTGAAATGCCATCCATTTGAAGAAGTACTACTTCTAAGGAAAATGAATACCCCCGGTCAGGTATCACACGTTCAATTTTATTTTTGAACACTTAAAATTTTACTAACCTTTTTAGATGATAGGCATAAAGCTAACACGTCACCAAATGATGATATTAGACCTGCAAAGATGCGAGGAAGTAACTGAATTCCCGGTCTAGGGTTACACTTTCTGATGGACGTTTTAAAGGGTTAAGTAGTCGTCATATAAAAACTATATTTCTTCTAGTCCCGTATGTTTTTCCTTTTTATGAAAAGGACCACAAGGAAGGATAGTCAAGTGCTCGAGATTTCATTCTTCAAAGCTCAAACACTTGGGGGACTATACAGTATGGAAGG
This sequence comes from Nicotiana undulata, assembly GCA_005239495.1. NCBI lineage: Eukaryota > Viridiplantae > Streptophyta > Magnoliopsida > Solanales > Solanaceae > Nicotiana > Nicotiana undulata. The sequence goes on from MDKH01003746.1 coordinate 3,423, forward strand.
CAAAGACGAAGCAAAGAAGACTATCAAAAAGCCAAAGCTCAAGCCTAAAGATCCATCTACCCAACAAGTCAAGTGATACGAGCAAAATCGAAAGAGCCAAAGACTCAAACACAAAGCCTGATCCAGAAAACCTTCGAACATGTTCGGGTTAAAAGGCAAAATATTAGCTACGAGGAAGAAATGCACATCTTTGTATTTATTCAAAAGAAAACTGTTGTAACCAAAAACAGTTGTGGATAAAAGATCATCATTGTACTCATTCAAAAACTGTTGTAACTAAAAACAGTTACGAAATCTTTGTACTCATATAGAAAACTGTTATCAAATAAAATAGTTACCGATGAAAGATCAAAATCCTTGTACTTGCTTGAAAAACTGTGATCAAATAAAACAGTTACGGGTGAAAAAGCATTTCCCTCGTGATTATTGAAAATTATTGTCAACAAAAATGGTTACGTTTAAAAAGTCCAACCTTTATAAAAACTGTTACGAATGAAAAACAGTTATTCTCTTGTATTAACTCGAAAAAACTGTTACATACGAAAAACAGTTACGAAATACAAGTGTATATCAAATCTGTTAAAAGAAAATAGTTGCAACATGAGTTTTAGACGATAATCAAACACATGTAAAATGTTGTGAAAGTTCAAACAAAAACTTTCTTCAGAAACATTCTTAAACATGTGAAAAATTCCTATCACTCTATTGCATTATTACACCATTATGAAGTTGAGATGTCTTCTTCATTAAGTGTCGATCAAAAAAGGGCCCTCTTTCATAAATTATGCCTACTACAAAAAGGCTCACATTTTATATGTGACACCGTGCCTATTACGAAAAGGTGCGAGTAATCTAAGCATTCTATATGCAAAACTCAGAGGTAAAACTAAAACCTCAAAAAACAAGGCATGCAAAAGACTTAAAGAGTGAAACAGAAACTCAATAGAAAACAAAAGTCATATTTGCATTGATATATTAAAACGGCTAAGTAGAAACTAAGTACTAACTTATACTTAGCCGTATATATTGTTTGTACATTAAGGTGCCCCTAAGTTGTCAGTTGGGGACTTTAAAAGATCCAAACTTACCCCCGATGTGTCATGACCCAAAATTCATAAGGTCGTTATGGCGTTGGACACCACTGTCAGGCAAGCCAATCATTAAATGGTTAAGTTAAATTTCTGTTTTAGCATTTTTGAAATCATTACCTTTCACTTTATTACATAATAACTGAACAAAATCCCCTAAGTAAATACGACAGTTTAATATTCCATTTTTATAAAATACATCCCAAACACATTCCAGAACCCGGTGTCACAAGTGCATGAGCAAATTCTAAGAATTTCACAAATACTACAAAGCGTGTCCGAAATACAAATTGGACAAGGAATTTAAAATGAAAATAAATACAATATGAGGGAGACTCTGTTGGCTGCGGGTCGCCTCCTGATGATGCAGCTCACCTAAGTCTCCAAGCCAGCCGCATCGCTGTGAAAGTACTTGTGCAATAAAAATGCACAGCAAGTGTAGCATGAGTACGAAAATAACGTGTACTCAGTAAGTATCCCGCCTAACCTCAGAGAGGTAGTGACGAGAGGTCGAAGTTGACACTTGCTAAAGGTCAATTTAACATAATCGAGTGAGACACTAAGCATGAATATCATAGGCAATTTAATAAATATCAAGGATAAGGAATATCAGTTCTTCTTACATTTAACACTTTAACACCTCATCATTTCAGTTGACAATTTATAGTTTCCAGGCCAATAAATATGTATAAATCACAAGAAAGTGCGCAGCAATTATCATGCGCGAGATATGCCGAGGGTTGAACGGCGAGGACCAACATTAATAAAATGTGCATTGTCGAGTGTCGAACGGCTCGAACCATAGATGCATCTATCTGCCCCGCTCGCAAATCGATCATGCGACGCGGTTATATATAAATAACAAGGTCATCCTGCTCGTGAATCATACATGCGACTCAGGCACCCATAGTTACACATATTCACACAATAAACCACATTTTTATCAGGAAAATTATCTATTCAATGAAGTGATAGAATTATCCTTTTAATGAACATGAAAATAGTATTTAAAGCCTTTCTGGGGATTTACTTGCCAATTTCGACAGGGGTTCAACATTATAGATTTATCCAAACGCAATTATCCAAGGAAGAATTAATTCTCCTTCTAGATGATTAAGAAAAGTAAATTGTATCCTTCTTAAAGATATAATTATTAATTGACAACATCCCATGATATTTTATTCACAATGTCACAAGTACGACATGTAAAGCATGCTAGTGGGTCCTAGACTACCCGGACATGGCATAATATTAGCTACCCACGGACTCCCGTTACCTCGTGTGTACGTATCCCCCGCAGATAGTAGCACGTATTTAATCAGTTCACCTATGGGTACAATTCCCCCTCACAAAGTTAGAAAGGAGACTTACCTCGCTCCGAAATTCCATAACCGGCTTCCAAGCCCTTTCGACGACTCCAATTGATGCACAACGCCCCCAAACTATTCAAATAACGGGCAAACCAATAACATTTCACTCTAATACTTGTAACAATTCAAATTATATAAGTTCCCAACTCCGCTCGAAAAGTTGACCAAAATGCCCATGTGCCCGGATTTCGAAATTTCTCGAAGATAAATTCTACCCATAGCTTTACTAACTTAATTATATAATTTACTCTAATTTTCATGTTCAAATTCATGGTAAAAATCCAAAATTCCAAATTCTAGGTCTTCCCCAAAAATCCAAAATTTATACTAATTTTTCATGTCTAAATCCATGTAAGATCACATATTTAACTCAAAAATAGGAAGAAATCACTTGCCTAGTGTTGCTTGGTGAAAATCCCTCCTTGAGCTCTCCAAAATTCTCCAAGCCAAATGAATGAAATGGGCCAAAACTCGTGTTTAAAATAATCTGCCTAGGCTTCATCGAGTTGTACCTGTGCAGGTTGTACATCCTATTACAAATTTCCCTCGTTGTACACCTTCTGTTAAAACGGCAATAACTCCTTGTAGAAATATCCAAATGACAAAAGATTTGAAGATTTAGAAACTAGAATCAAAGATCTTTAATTTGATAGGTTTTACACCATATAAAGCTTTATATATTCCGACATATGAGCTTCTAAAGTCGGCTACATGCATCAGAAAATTCGGTCGAAACTGCTCCACCAGCTATCTTCAATCGATCATAACGTTTTGATAATATTTCCAAATTATGAATGGTTTAACTTTCGGAAAACTATAATGCAAGGGCTACAACTTTTAAGTTTTACAAATTTTCAGATTCCTTATTTATTTCGAGATATAAGCTTCCAAATTCAGCTCCGCGATTGCACTAGTTGCTGTCAAAACAGCTTTTCTGCAGAAAATTTCAGCAACTCTTTGGTCCGAAATTCATTCCGTTAACCTTCCGAAATCCACGAGGCCCTCGGGACCTTAACCAATTATACCTACATGTCCCAAAACATGATACGAACTCGCTCGAGGCCTCAAATCACATCAAACAACATCGAAATCATGAATCGCACTCCAATTCAAGCTTTATGAACTTTGAAATTTCAAACTTCTACATCCGATGCCGAAACCTATCAAATCACGTCCGATTGACCCCAAATTTTGCACACAAGTTATATTCGACCTTACGGACCTGCTCCAACTTTCTGAATTAGAATCCGACCTCGATATCAAAAAGTCAAACTCTCGGTCAAACTTCTCAAAAACCTTCAAATTTCTATCTTTAGCCAAATGACTTCAAAATGACCTACGGACATTCGAATTCGCTTCCGATTGCGCTCCCAACTCCAAAATCACCATACGAAGCTATTTCCAGACTCGGAATCCCAAACGGATATCAATATCACCGAAATGCACTTCAAGCCAAACTTAGGAAATTCCTTCAAAAATGTTGACTTCCACAATATACGTCAAAACGCTCCCAGGTTATCCAAAACCCGATTCGGACATACGCCCAAGTCCGAAATAATCATACGAACCTGCAGGAACCTTCCAATCCAGATTCGAAGGTCGGTTACTCAAAATTCCAATCTTAGTTGATTCTTCCAACTTAAGGCTTCTGAAATGAGAATTTTCTTTCCAAATCCACCTGAACTTCCCGAATTTCAATTCCGACCATGTGTACAAGTCATAATACCTGAAATGAAGCTGCTCATGGTCCCAAATCGTTGAAAGACACGCTAGAGCTCAAAACAACCGATTGGGTCGTTACACGATGGGACTGGGGGTAACCACCAATTGAGACAAAAAAAGGAGTAATCAAACTTCTTAAACTTTATCACGAGGAGGGGTGGCTTCTTCACTGGCGGAGGGAGCAGGATCAGCTTGGGACGAGGGTACTTGAGCAGCAGGAGCCTTACCTTCAGGTGAAGAGAGATTCTGACCTTGTTGAGCCTTCTTCATGGCTTCCTTAATTTTAGCAATTTCAGCGTCAAGGTCGAAACCCTCTCGACTCATTTTCGTCAATGTGTTGAAGCGAGAATTGATATACGCCCAACTAACATCGACAGCTGCTATCTCCTCAAGAGCTTCGTAATCGTTCTCCCATATCATAACCTCAACTCTTAGCCCGTCCCTTTCAGTCTCAACAGCATCATTGGCGGCGGTTAAAGATGCAACAGACCTCTCCAGGAATTGAATTTTATCTAAGGCATTGCGAAGATCCTCCTGGGTCTGGGTAATTGACTGCACAAGCTCACTTGAGTACTCCTCATTCTGCTTCAGTAAGGCTTTCAAGCTCCTGACTTCTTCTGAGGCACGGGACAACTTCTCAGCAAATGAAGACTCAAGGATGCTCTTGTCTTTGCCCGCTTGATTAGAAGAAGCCTTTTCTAGTGCCAACTCCACTGTTATGACTCTCATCTGCCAATTCAAGGTACAATTTTCTTTTTCTAAGGCTTCCATGTCAAGCCTTAAGCTTTCATATTGCCCCTTCCAGTTACCCGCTTCACCATGCCACTCTTTTATTTCTTGCTCCACGTTAGAAATCCTCTTCATGAGCTCCGTGACTATAAGATTGATCTGCAAAAAGGAAATCAATTAGATACGATAATTACATGTACAAGAATGAAATGCAAAAGAATGCACTTTACCTTCAAAGAGGTATGCACGATCTCATTGGCCCATGTAAGAGAACTGTGGTTATCTAGCTTGGTCCTCTCTATTGGTGTATTGGCGAAAAATATACTCGCCATGTGGGTCTATTAAATGGCAGCACGTATCAGCAAATTTTGGAGAAAAGTGAAGAATGACATATGAAGATGATATGCGAAACACCCTCGGGACCGAACATACTTGTACCGTGCCTATTAGCCTCGGAATTGTCATCATAAATAGCTCAAAATAGGTGCGGGAGAATATCTCATAACTACAAATGAGGAAGGAATAAATTAATCCCGGATTATATGGGATTTATCATCATTACTTCATCAGTTACAAATCAATTATGTAACATGCAATAAATGCAATAAATGATTGTAACGGCCAAAACAAGGCAATTAATTGCAAGATTGACTCAACAGGCACGAGATTGACTCAACAGGCACGGGATTGACTCAACAGGCACGAGATTGACTCAACAGGCACGAGATTGACTCATCAGCCATGAGATTGACTCAACAGCCACGGGATTGACTCATCAGCCACGAGATTGACTCATCATCCACGGGATTGACTCATCAGTTACGAAATTAACTCATCAGTTACAAATTTCAGCATTTACACAGCTGTTACAAGTTTCCAAAAGTAGTGGATGGGTTGAGTAAATGCTCATAATGGACCCATTATTCAAGGAGAATGGTTACTTAAATTTATCCCTATAAATAGACATAGTTTTATCACAATCAGGGATCCAACTTTCTTCTCTATAATTCTATACATTGTAATTCATATCATCTTGCTTCCAAACAGTTTGGCCCTTCAAGCTCCGTTCGGCTCAACATCCTGTCAAGGATTATTCAATAAGAATTATTTCTTCACTGCTTCATTTTTATTATATTATCTGTCATTAAATTTATTTTCCACTTCTCTATCACGTCGTATTAACAAAAATTATATCTTTCGGATTGAATCGGTTGCTTGTGGCTCGTCATACAAAATTATTGCTTTGACCTTGAAAGCTGTTTTTTGGGTTAAACAGATTGGTTCCGTTGCCGGGACCTCAAGCAAATTTGATATTCAATCAAAGATACTAACATTTTTTGTTGATATTTGTTTGCTTTCAGTTTAAACCTTCATCATGGCCAAAATTTGCCTATCAACACAGTTGAGGACAACCAAGCTTGATATGGCTTTACCATGAGAAAGGAAAAGGCAATAATAGACATGATGCTGATATATAAGCAACAAGCACAGAAAAATAGAGAATGTACATCGTCATATTGGTACCACAACTATTAGTACCGAAACTTATTAAAGAATCTACGCCAAATAGTACCGAGACATGAAGTTCAGGTACATCAGGTAATTTTAATTTGCACAATTTAGTTCTAACTTGACAGAAACAGATCAAGGAACAAGACGAGCGGATAGAACACCTCCGGGAATTCTTAACTATCCCACGAGAATGATATGAAGCATCGAGCTTTAACTGGAGAAAGGCGCGGATGTTCAAATGAAAGTCAAAAATAGGTCCGAGCAAAGAGATACGGTATTTTCTTCACGGGTTGAAAAAGATCCGAACCTTCTCGAACGGAGAAAGATAGAGAATGTACATAGGCATATTGGTACCACAACTATTAGTACCGAAACTTATTAAAGAATCTACCAAATAGTACCGAGACATGAAGTTCAGGTACATCAGGTAATTTTAATTTGCACAATTTAGTT
>ML265378.1:0-13539 GCA_005239495.1 Nicotiana undulata
CCCCACTTATTTTCGTTCTTAAAAATGCAAAAGAGCGAGTTATAGTCAAACAAAATCGAAACGAGTGGCAGTAAAACAGGAATGTTAGTAACGGCAGCGGTACCCTAACATTTTCACGGTAATTCAAAATACAAATTGATTTACCTTGGGCTCATTTTTCAAGCCCGGCCTAGTAAAGTAAAGTACGCCCCTTCTCCCTTCCCCCTTCTCATCGATTCTTCTCCGCTACTTGCTTTTCATCGCTTCCCAAGTAAGTTCTGTCTCATTTTACCTGTTTGACCTGGATTTTCTTCTGATATTCCTTGACCCTTTGTTGATCCGATGTTTGAATTGGTGGTGATTGATTAGATCTTGTTGTTTCCCTATGTGTAGCTGTTTTTGTATGATTTGATCTATTTGAATTGACTTGATTGGTGAAATCTTGTGGTTTTCTATTTGGGTTTTGATGTTTTTTTTTTTTAATAACAGTGTTGTCCGGACTATTCGATTTTTATTTTCTTATGATTCGTGGCCATGACCACTTGCACACACCTACTACCACCACCAACATAGGTACCGGTTGCCTCCATTGGATTGGAGGCTATTTGGGTTTTGATGTTTTATGTTTATAGAGTTGGCTACTTTCAGATTGGGTTTTTAGTTGATTGTATAATATTGACGTGTGATACGGGCATGCTGCAGGTCTTTAATTCTTTGTTAACAATGAGGACAATAGGATGAGAAAAAAATTGTTTATCCCCCCAAAAAAACAATGAGGATGAGAAAAAATTTCTTATGATAGTAAGTTTTTTAGGGGAACTCATGATACTGGATGTTTCATTGGCTAGCTAATCTACGCAAACCAGGGAGTCCCTAACTGATTACTTATGTCAATAAATGGAGTATGTCTTTTTCTGTTAGGCAAGTGATTTGTGTTGAAGATATAATATAGTTAAGTAACAAAAATGTGCTCGCTTAACCCAGTAGATAAGATGACATACAATTCAACATGGTATCAGAGCGAACAAAAGATCTTGAGTTCAAATCTCACCGCCACCCAATGAAAACAAAAAATGTTTCCACGTGTTTGACATGTGAAAAAGAATTAGGTCATATGTTAAGGGGCATGTTGAAGACATAATATATTTAAGGGATTAAGAATGTGCTCTCCCTAACATCTTAAGGTTTAAGATGAGATGGTCACATATTCAGCCATTCGCACTACCATCGCGCAAGAAGAAAGAACATGTTAGCGGGAGCTACTCGGTTCACGGGTTAGAGGTTTCAGACATAGTAGTGGAAGACCTCGAATTTCACCTGTTAAGTATGGTTGATATATGCTTGGCTGTCAATAGCAGCTCCTGCTGACCTTGTATTTTTTTTTCCTGGTTCAAGTATGACATTCAATCAATAAATGTTGTTGGGAGATGACAATTGCTGCTGTACTTTTCATATTAATGGCTGACTCAGTTGAAGTCCATTGTTTGAGAATCCGTGAGTTAGCTTTCGAATATAGAATTTGAAGACAAAGTCTTGGGTGTGATTTAGTCAAGAACTCTTTTTCTTTAAATGGGTATGAGTTGAACTTTCTGTTGAATTGAAAGAAATGACGGTAGTGGGAGACTTGGAACTAGAGATGATAGTTTGGCAGGAAGTGTGTTCATAATGCTTGTAGTTCCTTTGCGTGTCAGACTTCTTTCCAATCGGTCTATTCCGGTCAAAATATTTATTTGTCTTAAACTAATTGTAGGATTGAATGTGATTAGCAAGATTGGTAAATAATGTTGGTATACTGGATATTCTTGAGACATGTTTCAAAATGCAGGAGTATGCATTTCTGCTATTGTAACTTTTCTTGCTTGCTCTGTGGATGCATGAACCTATCTGATGAAAGGATGGAAATTGTTTTGAGCTTGTAGTTGTGGAAGTACATAGAGCTTAAGAATATGTGCATATTGCACCCAAGTCAGTCTATCTTTTTGTGAACTCATGGATATGTATGTTTTTTTTCTCCTCTTTTGGATTGTCTCTTTAATCCGGCACGCTGTACAAGGCAATTGTCCCCTTTGTGATGTTTCTTAATACAAGATCTTTTACCCATTAAAGTAACGGAGCAAAAAAGAAGCGTTCAAACTATCATTTGTTCTCAGTATAAGTTATACTGTTGAAATTTGTTTGTTGATACCCGTATTAGCACATTTAAAATGAAAGGTTTTTTACTAGTACTTTCTAAACAATGAGGATGTGGTTCATGTTCTACTTTCTGATTGATTTGTCGTAATCTTTGAGAATTGAGTCTTGACCTTCATTCGCGACTATTTGTCCCTTGTCCGATTGACATCTTTCTTGCGTTAGACGGATACTTTGCTTTCTCTTCCCTCTCTCCTTGTGTGCCATAAACGTGATGAAAGATCAAACAATTGTCTTTGAATGGTAAAATAAGATCAAGAAGTGACAGGTTGTGCCTGTAACAAGGAGAAAAGATGCATGCAGAAAAACCTCTTCTGTGTTTATTAACCACCCTAAATAGAAAAAGACCCATGATGTTTTATTTGTCATGCGATTTTACATTTAAAGTTACTGAATGATGCAGGATGTCAGAAACACCCTTCTATCCCCGGGAAAAGCTTGTTGAGAAGCAAAAGTATTTCCAGAGTGTTCACAAGTATACACACTTGAAAGGCCCCGTAGACAAGATTACCTCAGTTGCCATTCCACTTGCTTTGGCAGCTACATTAACCTTCATGATCGTGAGTTTCTGTCAGATTAAATTGTTAAGTCTTTTCTTTGTTTTCAAGAGTAAACTGTAATTAGTTCTCGGATGACGTTTCAGGGCAGGGGGATCTACAATATGTCCCATGGCATTGGCAAGAAGGAATAATGGAAGCTCAAGCATAAAAGAGATTTTTTGGAACATTATTTGTGTTTTTTCACTTTGAAATTTCTTGATATTCTGAAGCTAATAATTGGTTAGATGCAGAAAACACAGCCTGCAGACATATGGCCTATGCGATCACTTTCTTAACACATTGCTTTTCTGTTTGGGATTTAAATGCGTTTATTTGGTTGGTGTTAAAAAATCAGTTCTTTTCCATCAATTAACTGCCACCATTTGAAACGTTGTACTTGTATTTTTCCTTTGAGAGAACAGTCAATGCGTAAAGTGCAATTTCCAAATCCTATTATAGGATATGCATCTCAAATAATTATAGGTCTATGATGTGTTAGATCTTAACAAATTGTGTTATTGTCATATGAATTGATGACCTACCTATCTAACATTAAACATAGTATAAGAATACAAACTCATAGGCAAGATTCCATGCAGTACCTCATTTCTTAGATTCCACCTAAAAAGAGAATAGAAATGTTTGACTCAAACGTGTTGTAGAAATGGGGGTTCATTTGCCACTTTCTGGTCATTATTTTAAAAAAATAACCAATGTCTTTAAGAGTTTCAAATTTTACAATGAAGCTCCTTGAAATTCCTGGACAGTAACTATTTTAATTACAGAAGTTACAACAATAACTCAATTTATTTCCATAGGTGGAGTTTGAGGAGGGTAGTGTGTACGCAAATCTACTCCTACTTAGTAAAAGTAGAGAGATTGTTTTTGATAGGCCTTCGCAAGGAAGAAGGAAGAAGAAGAAGAAAAAAAAAAAAAAAAAAAAAGAAAGAAAGAAAAGAAAAAGGAAGAAGGAAGAAGAAGAAAAAGAAAAAAAAAAGAAAGAAAGAAAGAAAAGAAGAATGAAAAAGGTAGTGCCAAACAGTAACCTAAGCGAATGAAACAACATAAGGTAATAGAGATTTAAGAATATGAAAATACAAGAGAGCTACTAATACGACTGAAAAGGAAAGGAGAAACTCTCGTCTACCTACTAATCTTTTACTTTAATTTTTGATTCCACGCCCTCCTATCAAGTGTCATTGTACTCAGTAAGCTGAAGCAACACCATGTCCAGCCTAATCACCTCTTAGTACTTCTTTGGCCTATATCTACCTCGTCTCAAACTCGCCATGGCCAACCTCTCACAGCTCCTAATAGGTGCATCAATACTTGTCTTCTTAACGTGCCCGAACAATCTCAAGCTTAACTCCCACATCTTGTCCTCCACCGGTGTCACTCCCACTTTATCCCGAATAACTTTATTTCTAATCTCTCTTTTGGTATACCCACACATCCATGTTAACGTATTCATCTCCGCTACTTTCATCTTCAAAAGCTGAAAAGTAGTTATTTGTGAATTTTATCCAAATATATTGTGGTACTGAAATATTAAAAAAATAGCAGGAAAAAGGGTAAAAAAAAAGGGTGGTGATTTCAAAATATTATTTATGTGAGTCAATTTTCTTTCTTTAATAGTAACATTATAGTATTCACGTCTAACTTGCACACATCTGCCATTTGCTATTAGTACAAGGACTCACTAATAATTATGCAAATGAGAAGAAATTGTTGATTAAACAAAGAATTAGTTCGTTGAAGTAAAATAAGCTGGAAAATAAATTTTGAATTAAAAACCTCTTAATTCTGAATTAACAGTATAACTAGTTGGCAGTGTCTTTTAGTTTCTCAGTTCATATAATTCCACGAGTCGCCCATTGTTCATTTCACAGCAATCGCCGCCGGCAAGCCGTAAAACCTCTCCCGCCGGCAAATTCCCCGTAAACAAGACCGGGTGTCTCAGCTTTCTCTCTGCATAGCAACTATTCCCTCTACAAAATGCGGTCCAAGGACAAAATCTCCTACTTCTACGACGGTACAGTTTTCTCTTCTTCCCAAACCCTAGGTCCTGCTCATTTTATATGCAAGCGTTGACAATTGTTTACGTAAGCTGAATTTTTGTTGCAGGCGATGTCGGAAGCGTGTACTTCGGTCCGAACCATCCAATGAAGCCGCACAGGTTGTGTATGACTCATCATCTGGTTTTAGCCTATGGTCTTCACAACAAGATGGAAGTCTATGTTCGTAACTTTTACCACTTTTCCTTTTTTGTGTTTTATTGATGTTTTTCGTTTTTATTTGGTTTACCTTTTTCCGATTGCAATATGTAGAGGCCTCATAAAGCATATCCAGTGGAGCTAGCGCAGTTTCATTCAGCTGATTATGTTGAGTTCTTGAACCGAATTACCCCTGATACCCAGCACTTGTTCCCTAGTGAAATGGCTAGATGTAAGTTTTGAGCTTTGACTTATTTCATCTCTTCTCCGTTAAAAAATTATCTTTGAGCTGCATACTTATTTGTTTTGCTGCTGTAGTACTACATTACTAGTCATTTTCCATGAAACAAACCCAACACAACAACAACAACAAATAGGCCTCAAAACCCAATCTAGCGTCCATGTCACTCCACTTAGACCTGTCTGGTTTGAACATTAAAGAACTTAGGTTCTCTAAAAAAGTTGTTTTCTACATTTTATACAGGTACAATTATCAGCTAACTATTTTTTTTAACTATATTATACATAAGGGAAGGGGAAATTGGGGGGTAGGGGTTACAAGGTGCGGAATTGGACTCTCACTAACAAGGTGAAAGTGCAGATAGCCAACCAATTGGACTATTAAGATTCCCCTAGCAACTCACTCTATAAGACCAGATTTCAAATTAGAAACATTTCATTATTTTTTCTAAGAACTACTATGCTTTTTAGCATAATGTCATTTTAGCCAATTTATTTTGAGTAATGTGATGTTGAACTATTCCTAATTTTTGTTACTTATCAGATAATCTTGGAGAAGATTGCCCTGTATTTGACAACTTATTCGAGTTTTGCCAAATTTATGCTGGTGGAACAATAGGTAAACTTGACATTGATAGCGTGGTATTTCCCTTGAAGTCTCGTATTCACTCTCTAACTAACATTTGCTGGCAGATGCTGCCCGCAGATTGAATAATCAGCTTTGTGACATTGCTATAAATTGGGCTGGTGGATTGCATCATGCCAAGAAATGTGCTGCTTCAGGATTTTGCTATATAAATGACCTAGTTCTGGGAATATTGGAGCTATTGAAGTATCATGCGAGGGTGCTGTATATTGATATTGATGTGCATCACGGTGATGGTGTAGAAGAGGCCTTTTATTTCACTGACAGGTGGAATTACTTTTTTATATAAGTACTGTCAGGTGACATTACTTACTGTAGTTTTTGTCCAAAAATTTTTGTTTTCAACTTCTGCGGTTGCTTTCTTTGTTGTTTGGAGCTAGTGTCAAACCTGAGGATAAATGATAAACCCAGATGAAACTTTAAAGTAGTAGCTACGAATCTAGACTGTGACTCCAAGAAGCCAAATGATGATGAACTTCTCCGGTCTGAAATCTGTAGAGAAGTTTTTTCTCTTAACTATACTGTAGATGGGGCCTCAGAAGTATTTTAAACTTACCTTCATATAACTTATCTTGTGTCACACCTACGAATAAATTAGAACTTCAAGTTCACATTTCACTTGATTATTAAATTGCTCATTTAATAGCTGTGAGTATGCAACTTCCACCTATACACCAGGTGAAAACTTTAGCATTGAAAGATTGTAGTGGCAATATTTCACTTGATTGTTGAATTGCTTATTTATTCAGTAGCTGTTTGTATGCGCTTTCCACCTAAGCACCAGTTGAATACTTCAAGTATTGACAGATTGTGGTTTCCAACTGTTTGATTTGTTTCACTTAATGCACAGTTTGAACATTTCTTTTTGATTGTTAATACGCAGTTTGAACATTTTTGTTTGGAATGATTTCTGCTTGCTACTAAGTTCTTTTGCTTTGACATTTTTACTCAAAATCTTAGTGTTAAACTTTCTAGATCAGTGTTATCAAAAGCGGGAAGCGCAAAAAAGCTCTGTGGTTTGTTGGGGCTTTAAGCAAAGCGCAAATAAAGCGTGGGCTTTAATGAAGAAAGGCGCAAATATAGACAAATAATGTGTAGTCCAAGACTAACATCTATAAGCATCAATACCAAATATACGGACAAATAAATTGAAGAAAATTTACGATAAAGTGAAATATCAATTATTTAGTGTCACCTCTTCAGGATTACGCTCATTGGCAAGGAAAAGTATGCCTTAGAGCCTTGATGATAACACCGCTCAACATGTTTTGAGCCTCGCTTCTGGGCGTAAGCGCGCCTTTGATAACACTGTTCTAGATTCATATATTTGTAAGTGCATTAATGCTTTGCTAGGTGCTCACTAAGGGACAGCCTTATATAATCTTTTTGGTGTAGAAAGTGCACTCTTTCTCATGAGGTGTTTCTACTAGAGATAAATATTTGCTACGTTTACTGCAATCTAAGATGTTACACATGTGCTGGAATCGTTAAGTTTCTAATGTTAGAGCTCTTTGCAGGGTTATGACAGTTAGTTTCCACAAGTATGGAGATAAGTTCTTTCCTGGAACTGGTGATATGAAGGTACTCTTATCTTCATAGTTTATTCTTCTTTTTGTTCTCTAGATTTTCTTTGAACTTTGACAGTCTAACATGAGCTAATATTATGCGGGTTCATTTGAATTTTGTTGACTTTTTCGTGCTATTCTGTTACTTCCGTTACTCCAAGTACTAGTCTTGGTGGGAGCAAGCAGGCCCTGTGGATATCGAGGTGTGTGAAAACTGGTTTAGACAACTACGTTATAAAGGAAGATGTCATGTCAAAATCAAGAAATATCGTAGTTAGTATGTATTAGTTTGAGAGCTTGGGTTTTCCTTCCAGAAAAAAAGGTGACATTATTTGTGGTGGGCAAGAGAAGTAAAGTAGGTCGAATGTTTTATGTGAAGGAATAGTTGCTATAAAACATTAGGTAGATTGTCATTAGAGTGTTATACCAAGGTAAAAAGTTTCAAAGTAGCTATTCCAGTTTTTGGGAAACGCTGCCATTTAGAGAAATGAGTAAAGAAAATGAGAATAATTGATAAGGAAATTTGATCAAATAAGGAGGAGGAAGGGGGAGGTGGTGTACATTATGGTTGACCTCTTGGAATGAAAAATCAATCATTGATATCATTAGAAGGTTAGAGCTAATCTAAGGTTTGAAAGCAGAGAAAAGGTTGAATCCTGTCAAGGTGTGTAGCTCTGTGTACACCTTGTATGCAGGATTGTTTTGCCTTCGCATTAATAAAGCTATTAGTTCATTTGAAAATTCTGAAGTTATGTAGCTTTTTTGTCATCGTTCATGCCAAACTTCCCATTATTATAAGTTGCTCGGTTATGCCTTGCTGTGTACTGCTGTTTGAGTGGAGTACCACCTCTTTGTGCTATCATAAAGTGCTAAAGAAGGGAAGATTAGAAAAATGGAACATTTGGTTTACTTTGTTTGACCAGCAGAGTTTGTCTGCAAATGTCAAATTTTAAACCAATAACTAACATGAGTTTTCCTGGAGAAAGCACATGTGCGGCCTTTCAGTAATGGGAAGAGAGTGCTAATATGGATTCATTTTGTATTACATATGCGTCTAAAGTTTATGTTTGCTCTTGATGATGTAAATTCATCATTTAGGATGAAACTCCTACCCCCTGCATTCAGAGAAGACCCCTCTTATGAACACCATTAGCTATGCTTATTGTGGTTTCATTCTGAAGGATACAGGGGAAAGAGATGGAAGATTCTATTCCATAAATGTGCCTCTCAAGGATGGGATAGATGATGGCATCTTCACTCGACTCTTCAAAACAGTAAGTCATGAAGAAAGTTTTATGCAATATTAGTTTTACTGTGTACTGTTGATTTATTGAAGCTTTTGGAACTTGTCATTTCATAGATTATTGCAAAGGTTGTGGAAACATATTCACCCGGTGCCATAGTTCTGCAATGTGGGGCAGATTCACTAGCTGGTGACCGTCTGGGCTGCTTCAATCTCTCCATTGATGGTGCTATTCTACTTGTAATTGGAAAATCTTATTTTAAACACTTTCAGCATTCTAGTTCAACCTCACTATTCAGCTCTTGGTGGGATTTCCTCTGTTGATTTTAAATCTATATCTATCAATGGATGCTTCTTGCAGGGCATGCTGAATGCGTAAGGTTTGTGAAGAAATTTAATTTGCCGTTGCTGGTGGGTGTTTCTCAAATTAAAATTTCATTTCTGGTTCATAACATTTTACCTGTCTGTGTTTAACTGCACGGGACCTTTTGCAGGTAACTGGAGGTGGGGGATACACAAAAGAGAACGTTGCCCGGTGTTGGGCACTGGAAACTGGAGTTCTTTTAGACACAGAACTTCCTAATGGTATGTTGAGCAGACTTCTATTTTATGTGATGCGTTCACACTGCTTCTTATTCTTGTTTCAGTCATTTCTCGTGACTGTCAACAGCTTTAGTTAGGATGCAGAATGCAAACATGATTTACTCTTTTTTGTGCTTATGCAACAAGGAATGCTGGTTTACAGATATCCTTGGCATTAGGTTTTAGTTATTATTTTATTTTTTTGAAAAGGAAAGTTTTAGTTATTATTGTTCCACTTGGATTATGTCCATTATCCGGAAGTTCTTCTAACCAGGCTAGAGACTTTTATGCAGGTATAGGAAAAGTATGAGATTTAGAACCTCTGGTTTTAGAAAACTGAGAACTCATAATTGACCTTAAAAGACAAATTATCTATAAACAAAGTACTACTAGATTGATTTGGATTTGAATGGACTAATGGAGCAGACTATTTATAGCTCTAACTGGCTGTGAGCATTGGAATCGCTTTACCGAGCAGACAGAAGAGAGGAATTTTTTAGTCCAGGTTTGAGCTAGATAGTTGACTGATGTTCACTGTAGCACTATCTGACCGTGAAGGTTAATTTGGTGTATCGTGAATTCCATCCCAATATTGTAGATGCAAGTCATATAGCCAACCCCAACTTTTTTTGGGATTGAGGGGTAGTTGATTGATATATTAATTGATTGAAAATCGTTCTAAGTACAGATCTGTTGCCTGATGTATTTGAGTTATTGGTTTAGCACTTCCCCAGTTTCCCAAGTGCTAACTGTTTTGTAGGCTTGCTCATCCTTTCCATAGGACATACTCCCTCCGTTTCAAATTAGATGAGGTAGTTTGACTCGGCACGGAGTTTAAGAAAAGATAGAAGACTTTTGAAATTTGTGGTCTTAAAAACTTAAGGGGTAAAAGCTTTGTGGGGCCATGACATTTGTGTGGTTATAAAAGCTTCCCATTAAGGGTAAAATGGGTAAAATGAAGAGTTTAAAGTTGAATAATTTCCAAATGTAAAAATGTGTTATTTATTTTGGAACAGTCTAAAAAGGAAAGTACCTCATCTAATTTGAAACGGAGGGAACGGAGGGAGTAACATTTCTTTTTTGGGGTTGTTAAGAAAATTTAACTGGGTAACTATCATGGACACGGATATTAAGTAAATTGTTCTGACACTAATCTTTTAGCACTTCCCAACGTTCCCGTGGATTCATCAGTAACTTGGTAGATTTGTCTTTGGCAATTGTTCAGCGAAAACAGAAAGAAAGGGTGGATTGGTCTTCTAACACTGAATTGATCTTGTGTGTGCGAATTAGAAAACCATTTATTACTTTCAACCATTCACGTTACTGTTTGGTCAAAGTTGTCGCATTATGACCAGATAAAATCTCGCGAGGTTTATGTGGACTCTGGAGTTCTTGAAATTTGACTCCTTGCTTTGGGTTTGTGCTGTTTAACATTGAATTCAACTTTGAATGAGAATGGTAAAATATCAGTTTATACGATACTATTAGGGATGAGCTGAATGTTTTATATTCTTTATTATAGAGAGGCTTAGTTGACTAATTAATTGTATACTTCGTTTTGCAGAAATTCCAGATAATGATTACATCAAATATTTTGGCCCTGATTATTCATTGAAGCTTCCTGGCGGGCACATAGTAAGTTGAAATACTTTTGTTGTGTTTTTCCTCACACAACACGTCCTCATCTTACTCAAGATTTGCAGTCTTTTTTCCAGTTAGATTCATTTGGCACACCATAGTTGTATGAACCATAAGATGACCAGATCGCTTGATCCTTTGTGCCATGTCTCATTGAGCGTTTTCAAGTAGTAAAAAAGGATAAGCCCCTAGGGGTTAGCTCAACTGGCAAAGGTTCAGGGACTTGTGTCTTAGGTTGCAAGTTCGAGACTTGTGGCAAGCGAACTAAGTCCAGACTTTAAGTGGAGAAGGTAGAGGGGCGGGCCCATCATCCCCGAGTTTCAAAGGCTGTGGTTGGAGATGCGGTTGGCCCATAATCTCCAGATGGACTTCTCGGTCATAAAAAGAAACGAGTAAAAAAGGATAACAAATTAGCATCGTAATCTTGCTCAACTTGTTGTTTCATTGATTGAACAGGAGAACTTGAATAGCAAATCATACATTGGCACCATAAAAATGCAAGTAATGGAAAATCTTCGTTGCATCCAGCATGCTCCTGGTGTACAAATGCAAGAAGTAAGTCAAGTGCGTCTTTATAATTTTGGGTTGCCAACTAATCAAGAACGCATAATTACTTGTGTTTGTTTTTACATAGTTGCATGCTATATTTTGTGTTTACATGACTTGAGCAACTTGCAATTTTTAATTTGCCTTGCACAGTTAAAAGGTTGTTTAGTCGGTTTTTGTTCGGATTGCCGTGGCATTGCACTTGAGATACATTTTGCCCTTGAAAGTGATTGCCTCTTGACGACTTATGTTGATCATCCTTCCTTTGAAAATACACAACCATGTAGAAGGGAAGTTTCAGCTTCTACTGTGGTTCTACAATCATTCACACAATCATTGTGAGAATGCTTCTCCAATGCATAAAAAAAGAGCAACCTGCATTTGCTATGTGCTGTAACCGTCATCAAAAGCGTGTGGAATGGATCTAACCATGATTGTGATGGATGCCTGAAGGAATCTGGGGAAAGATAGTGACTTGCATGGAATCTGAAAACTTTCATATTTTTGTAGGTACCACCCGACTTCTATATTCCTGATTTTGATGAAGATGAGCAAAATCCAGACGAGCGTGTGGATCGTAAGTAGAAATGTGACTTTAAGCACATAACATGCTCAAATTCAGAACTGTCGTGATCTAACACTTTACCCTGCCTTGTATTCACAGAGCACACCCAAGATAAGCATATCCAGCGTGACGATGAATATTATGAAGGCGACCACGACAATGATAACCACATGGATGATGCTTAAATACTAGACTAGAGTATGATGTAGTTAGGTTCGTCTATGTGTCTATCTTTTGTCTATTATAGAAAAGGCAATACAGAACTCTAGTTTATTGCCTCGTGTTGATTCTGCATTTAAATTCCCCATCATGTAAAATATACTGGATGTGATAGGATTTTAATTGTAACGTTGCAGCTAGTTTTTGTTGGGTTTAAATTGCCAATGGAGGTATATGCTTTTGTTTCCATTTTAGAGGATGTCTTGAACAAGTAAACGGTGTTATGGCATGGTAAGTTGTGAATATGCAGTATTTTTATTAACTCCTTAAAGGATTATGGTTTGCTTCAGGATACTTATTTCACAATATGGTTAAAACCTACAAGGTAGGGGTGAGGTCTGCCTACACACTACGCTCCCCACACTCCACTTTTGGGATTTTATTGGGTCGTCGTTGTTGAAAAATGAGAAGCGATTTGCTGCCTGCAGTTTAATCATATCTTTATTTCAGTCTACCACTTATTAGAGGGTACATAACCCAAAGATTTTAAGTTATGAATTGGAAATCTAATGTGTTATTAAGCTTGACTTTGCACAAGATTCAAAATTGGTTTATTCTCAGTTGCGTTATTGGAAAGCTACAGATTTCAAATGACAACTAACATAGCGACTTTGAAATAATCTTAAGTTGCAATTGGTGCCTAGTGGTAACTTTACCTGAACCCCAATTCTTTTATATTTGTTCTTAATAACACCCAAAAGAAAGAAAGAAAAGAGAAAACATAAAATGTCAGCCACGAGAATTGCAACAGATGTTAATTACTACACATCCAAATGTAGCTTTCTCGTGGACACAATTGCCACCTAAAAGGATTTGCAACTTATCATATTTATGTTGAGCGGTTGTTATACAAGAAAATAGTTGCAAACAACCTCTTGGATATAATTGTGCTCTATCGGGACTAAACCTTAAGCTCTAAATCCTATGTTGCTCTTCATATCCTACCAATCCAAGAGAATCTCCACTGGAAGAGGATTCATACAAATCTTGTGTCTATTCAAATGTCTGCATCTTAGACATGTGCATTGCACCCTAATCGAACAGATTACCTCTCTCCAGTAGAGAAGTTTCCCCACTGATACTGCAGAGGACCAGCTAAAATAATCATGACTCACGAACAAGATCACATTGGTTACATTGTGAAACAACTAGAGGAATGAATTGTAACCTCCACCCAACGGTATTTTTGGCTTAAACGTTGCTGATGCCACCAAGCAAGGACAGTGCTGGAAGCCCACACTCTGATAAAACAAACGCAAAAGAAAATAATTAGTCCTTATTATCAGTTGATAGACAAGATAGAAAACTGAGAGAGAAATAAGAAATTGACATCTCAAAGCCAGCATGGAAAGTGGGGGGGGGGGGGGGGGGGCA
>ML265378.1:13686-85825 GCA_005239495.1 Nicotiana undulata
GAACCAAGTTTTTCAGGGCTGGTTGTGATTGTAATTTACACCATTAATGCCCTCACAACTAGTTACCTACAGCCTTACTTTGGATTGGCAGTGAACCACAAGAACAGTAGTAAGCATAACATTCACAGATATAAGTTAATCCAAGAGATATGGTTAATGAGCAACAAAGGTAGTAAACACACATGTTCCAGCACCAGTTGCAATGCACGTAAACCAGTCTAGTGACCCACTAGTGAAATATCGATGCATATACACACAAACGTCTGAAACATTTGTATTACCGAATGTGGTGCTATTTCGGGTGAGACTTTGTCTGACAACACAGCATGGTAAACTCATCAAGTGCGCTCAATCTTGAAAAGATCCATAAAAAGGAAAGAGAGGGAAGACAAAGGGCCGCAGACTCGCAGAGTCTAAGAGGAGAAGGATCTTGTCCAGTGGTGGGTAGTTATATAACCAAAAAGTTCTGTGCTATCATGCTCTGTCTTTGTTCAGTGATGCAGTTAAAGGATAAAACAAACCAAACCAAAACAGAATGAAACAGCGATAGAACATGGTTGGGTCGTATGTAGAAGAAGCACAGAGCAGAGGATCAGTGCCTGAGAGGCAACGCTGCGAGAACTGAACAGCCTAGACATTTCAGTAGGGTTCAAAGAAGAATATCTCCACTTTAATTTACTCCCCTTGGATCAACTATAAATCTTGGTCTAAACTGTTTTTCACCAGTCTCTATAATAAACTAAAACCAAATGAGTAACTTGTTTGTGGTTGAACCAGCCTGTTCGTTTATGAAATTCGTATCAGGTTCATATAATGATGACCTGGCAGTCGTAGCCTCATGCTTTAGGCTAAACAGAAGAAATGACAAAGAAAAGCTTATCAGGATGTAGGAAAAATACTATCAGATTAGTATCACAAACGCAGATGTAATAACAGGCATCGACTTACCGGTATGCTTAGCAACACCCCATCCACATTGACTAAGACAGGTAAAGCTCTTCTTGCTGCGACTGGAATGGACTTCAATAAGAGGAGAGCTCTTTCAGCTGATTTCTTTGAACAAGCAGAACACAAGTTTATGTTGCTCATTACTCGTGACTCCACTGAAAGGGAAAGTTCTTCATGAACACTGCAGCTATCCTCTCTCTTCGATAACGTCGCCAAATACAGCCAATCTGCATCAACCATGTAACGGACCCTGGCCAGCCGATCATAGCCAACGACACAAGAGTTGCAAAAGTTCCATTCTTCCCTGAAATCTTGGAATTGATGGGAGTTATTCATGGAAAATGAAGTGCAAGCATTTTGCTTGCTCTGATTCCACTTCACTATAAATCTGTTCATGAAGTAGCCAACTTTATCAGGACAGAGTACTTTGCTTGGAGCAGAAGCTGTATATTCTACTTTGTGCTCCCCCTTGTTTTCAAGCACAATATTAGTTTTAGACACGAAATTATTGCTTTCCTCTCTCTGTAGAGAAATAATGCTCTTGTAGGTAGATTCACCAAGAATGCCTTTCCTTTTGGCTTCAGCTAGAATGGAATCAGAAGATGTTAGGTCCAAAAATTGCATTCCTACTGTACTTTGAGGGAACTGATCTGAATATGACCTTCCATTTGCTACAATTTCCTCTACCTCATTTGAAATAGAGCAGTTTTTTCCTTCAGTCCAGTATGGATTTAGCAACTCCAGAGTAAAATCAGTATCAGTAGAGCAGCAAACCAATACTTTAGTGCCTCTGGATCCAGGAGCAGGACAAAGGTAACAACCAGATGCAGTAACAGCAGTCTGCGAGGTGCCATAAATAATAATATTCAACAATGTGGTATTGAGAATCATCAGTGTAACTTCAAAATAAAGGAAATTCTTGTCCACAAATGTTATATCTCATTTGTCTGCGCAAAAACCGAGTTAGATTGGATTATATTCACCTTGCATGGGGAAGTCCGAATGTAGTTTAACAACAATCTTGATGCACTGCCTCTGACAGGTCTTTGCCTTTGTGAAACAAACTATCATACCAGAAACAAGAGGCAAAGTAGGTATGTATCATTAGATACAGGGCGAGAAAAGCTTTCTCCAACAAAATATTTTGTCTGAAAATAATTGATTAAAGAAAGTAAAAGCTTAAAGTGGCTGTACCTGCAACAACAAAGCAATAAACTTGGAGAGAACTATGTCCTTTAAATCTGAAGGCCTGAGGATTCCTAAATCAATCACTGCATACCCTTCCTGCTTTCCAGAAAATAAAAATTAGGGGAGTAGAGGCAGAGAATGAGAGAGAGAGAGGAACATCAGGTTATAGACAAGGTGCAGATATACAGAGTGTTTCTCTTAACCAGATGAAAATCATTACGAAGGAAATATTAAATGGATAAGTCCTAGTCAAAATACCTTTCCCATTTTCCCAACAGTACCAGTAACCATTGAAGGATTTCATTCCATGTTTCTCTTCTAAATGATTACTTTATCTGTTGATCCATCAATCTTTTCCATAATACTTCACTGAATGTCTGTTATTTAATTAAAGGATTTTAATAATTCACGTTCTGAAAATAAGAAGTGCACACAGTTAACAGAATGCAAGGAGCATGCCTAGAACTATGACTTCTAAAATGCTCTGGGACTTGCTTACAATAACCCCGGGAAAAAGTAGTAACATTTTAATCGGTCAATATGACGAACCATAAGTCCAAAGAAAGAAAACAGGAAATTACCAATCGCCAGTCCAAGTAGGAAACTGTATACCTTAGTTTAATTCATTACCTACAAGAGAGCATTTGACACACTAACCACAATATTCATTTTGCATTGAAAATAAGAAAATAAGGTTGAATAAAATGTTAGTGACTCTGTTTTGGACAGATAATGGACTGTGAAATGTGTATGTAAGGAAAATGGTGCTGAACTGCAAACTGACAACCAATATGCCCAGAAAAAGGGCACGAAGTGAGAGAAAATGCAGATAGATGTCATTTCTCAAACAGGTAGTACACCTCTTTCTCAAACAGGTAGTACACCTCCGAAACAGGTAGTACACCTCCGAAGGCTATCAAGTACCAATAGAGGGACAATGACATGTTGGTTATAATGCATTCCCAGCTAAACTCTAAAACTCACAGGCATGATAGTCACAGCTTGATGCAACAGGTTGGAACACATTTTGTCAACATGTGACCTTGTTCTCCGACAAGCAGCAATAAGTGCTTGCAATTCGGGTCTGAAGATAGCTGCAGGAAAAAAAGAAGAAGATCAAAATACAGTAAATCTAGGTCAGTTAACAAGGATTCTCGAAGATACTGGGTGCATAAACCAAGTCAAATGCACGAAAAACAACTCACGTGATGCTAGATCAGTCAATGTCATACGAATTCTATTACGAGTAAATAATGCGCTTCTGTTTGTGGGATCTTCAACCCATTCTTGATTGGCACCAAGACATATCTGCAATACAAGGTAATGCAACTTTAGAAGCTTCCAATGAACTAGGAAAAGGAATAACCCACTAAAACTTTTCAGCAAAATGCAGCAGATCAGTTTAATCATTTTGAAATCCTCATGAAAAATCAACCTGAAAAACTCTACTTACAGATTCAGAAAAAGCCATTCAGAGTTCAAAGACTACTATGAAAATCCTCCAAAACGCCAAATGAAAAAACTAACCTTATACATATCTTCTTTAGAGAACTCCAGCAGAGGTCTCACCAATAAAATTCCATCGCCACTCGCTTCAGCACTTAAATCTGGACATGTACAGAACAGCTGTGAAACGAATGCCATTCCGGCAAGTCCAAGCACGCCACTATTACGAGATAACCTGAGAATAAATAGTTCCGCCTGTAAAGTACTCCTATTAGCGATTTCCAAGTCTACTACGTTAAAATCTATAACGTACAACTAACATTTGGATGAGGCAACATCAAATGTATTCAAATAACATTAGCATAACTCTTATTCGATGGATTGACTTAAACAGATAGCATCTGATAAAGTGCTAATTCAGAAATATAAACATGCAAGGATACAAAGAGTAGCAGCTGTAATGGCATACCTGGTCATCTGCATGGTGTGCAGTCATCAACACACCAATCTGATGCCGGATGCTAGCACTTTGGAGAATTTCATACCTGAACAAATGACAAGGGACAAATTATTTACTCACAATAACGACAAAATTATTTATTTATTTATTATTTATTTTATAGCCCTGGTTTTTGCTCTTCTCGATATCTGTATATATGGCCTTAGCACAGCCTTTGTGCTACAATTATATAATATGTTATCATTCTCAAAAAAATAATGAACAAAATTATTTACTCACAATAATGATAAAATTGTTAACATCAGGATGAATGTAGATAACATATAGTCAATAAAGAAACCAGCATGCACAGATATGACAAGGCTCAGGAATAGCATTTAGCTGAAGAAAAATTGAAACTCTTGTAATCACCTCTTCTCGCGAGCTGCTTCTTGTAAGTGACCCTGCTTCGGCTTGCCTTCTGACCATTCACAGCAAGCAATCTCACATTTGATCCCTATACAAGGCCTACATTATATCTCTATTAAAAGGTGTTAAGCAATGCCATTAAATTCAAGACGAGAAAAAGAAGCTGAAGGAAGATATACCCATGCTTGTGACTCGACGATGAACAAGGTTGGCCTCATCTTTACTCTCAGCACGCAGTCCATGATCAACTACCACTGCTAAAAGCCCGTCAATGAACTCATTCTTTTGAGCAGCAATACCAAGGCTATTGGTTTTCCATGCAGCAGTTAACACACAGAGGGCCATGCTATCAGGGCCACCAGAGACTCCCAAAACTACAGAAAAGGTTGAAGAAAGCTCAGATCCATGGTCACGATAAGGTAATTAGATGGAAATTGTTGAGTGGCACGTATTCAAAGTCCTCTGTAAGAAGTGTTAAGAGAATGATCTTTGGGCGTAACTCAATTCCAAAAGCTAGCTCATGAGGTGAGGATTGTCTAAGCATATAAGGAAACAATTAACCATATCCTCAATCAATGTGGAACTCTAGCACCTCATTTTGGAGCATAGATAACATAACATGAGAGCCCACCATTTGGTAAACCAAGAATAGGTATGAGCCAGAACCGTGTAAAGAGAATGAATCTTAGGCCTAACGCAACAAATGTTAGCTTATGAGGTGAAGATTGTCCAAGCAAACCATACCACTGTTTAATTATGTCACTGTCTCATTTAAAAGCTTAAATTGTTAATGAAAGCACGCATTTATTGAATTAATTACGTCTTCAGGCCTCCCATGCCCTGATAGATGGCAATGAGACTCTGATACCATGAACTTCTCAGTCATCTCATGGAAAATCTGTTAGAGAGGGTACAATTGTATTTACTTAATTATTGTTGGGAATAAACCTCCACGGAAATAATATTCACGGTAATAAAAGCGGAATAATAACGTAGCACCGAGATACGATAATCAACAATAATAAAAGAGTGACAATCACACCAAGATTTTTACGTGAAAAACCCTTCTGAATAAGGGAAAAAACCACGACCCCGAGAGGAGCAACTGATATCACTATAGTAAGGAATTTTACACTTTGTAGGCCCGAGTAAAATACTACAAAGACCACTACAATACTTAGAAGAATTAACCCTCTTTTGATATTCCCACCTACTACAGTATCGCTCACACTCTCTATTTTTCCTCACAGACTATTTTCTTATACCCTGTATGTGATGTCTCACTCTTTCTTTCTCTCTTTGTTGGTGTGTTAAACTAGAAGCTGAAGCCTTCCTTTTATAGGAAGAGTGACCGTACACTCCAACCAATCAAATTGATTGGTTTGCAAATTATTGTTGCCAACTTGCCGATTTTCTTCCAAATCTAGATTTGTTATCAGATTTTGTTTTTCCTTCTTTTGTTTTCTTGATGGGGATGGACCCCACAATCTCCCCCTCCCATTCTTCTGAAGGAGGTAACACCGCACTTCTAACTTGAGTGCATGCCGACAAGTTCTTTGCACAACTCGAACTTGTCTCTTGGTACTACCTTGGTCAGCATATCTGCAGGATTCTCACTTCTTCCGGACTTGCAGAGACTCACTCTCTACTTTTCTCAGATCCAATGATATCTTACATCGATATGTTTGGTCCTTGCATGGTACATGGAATTCTTGCTCAAGTCTATTGCACTTTGACTGTCACAATAGACGACATACTCCTTCTGATGCAATTCACGCTCTTGAAGGAACCGTTTCAACCATATCATCTCCTTGCCAACTTCAGTAGCGTTCTGCAACCTCGATTGTCATGATATAGCTCCCCCTGAAAATGTAAACAAATATCCAGTAGTGGATTTTTTGTTATCATTGTCACCTGCCATATTTGCATTTGTATAGCCCTTCAAGACTGGATCAGATCCTCCAAAGCACAAACAATCTCCTGCGGTACCTCTCAGGTACCTGAGTATCCACTTGACAACTTCCCAGTGTTCTTTTCAAGGATTTTCAAGAAACCTGCTGACAACACCAACTGCGTGAGCAATATCAGGTCTAGTGCAT
This sequence comes from Nicotiana undulata, assembly GCA_005239495.1. Taxonomy (NCBI): domain Eukaryota; kingdom Viridiplantae; phylum Streptophyta; class Magnoliopsida; order Solanales; family Solanaceae; genus Nicotiana; species Nicotiana undulata. The sequence goes on from ML265378.1 coordinate 20,236, forward strand.
ACATCAAACTTCCGACGGTAGAAAAATAAGAAACTTGCTCTCCTTTTCCTCCATTGTTGTAGGACACATCTTCTTGCTTAACTTCAGATGACTAGCAAGAGGTGAGATGACTAGCAAGAGGTGTGCTGACTGGCTAAGCATTCTTCATGTTGAAGCGTTCCAGTACACGTTCAATGTACTTCTCCTGAGACAACCACAACTTTCTGTTTGTTCGCTCTCGAACAATCTTCATTCCCAGAATTTGTTGTGTTGGGCCCAAATCCTTCATGTCAAAGGACTTAGATAAGTCTCCCTTCAACTTGGAAATCAGCTCCTTGTCTTGTCTTACAAACAACATGTCATCCACATACAACAACAATATAATAAAGTTGTTATCAGAAAATCTTTTGAAGTATACACATGGATCAGAATATTGTCTTTATGTAAGTTTGACTTTTCATGAATGAGTCAAACTTCTTGTACCACTGTCTTGGTGTCTGCTTCAACCCATAAAGACTCTTATTCAGTTTGCATACCATGTGTTTCCTTTCAGCTACTTCAAATCCTTCTAGCTGCTCCATATAGATCTCCTCTTCCAAATCTCCGTGAAGCAATGCAGTTTTCACATCCAACTGCTCCACTTCAAGATCTAGGCTAGCTGCTAAGCTCAAGATTGTACGAATAGAAGTCATTTTGACAACAGGTGAGAAAATTTCATCAAAATCAATACCTTTCTTCTGTTCGAAGCCTTTAACTACCAATCGAGCTTTGTATCTGACCAGCTTGCCATTTCCATCTTTCTTGAGTTTAAAGACCCACTTACATTTGAGTGGTCTTTTACCCTTTGAAAATTCAACCAGCTTGTACATGCCATTTTTCTATAGAGATTCCATCTCTTCTTGCATAGCTTTCATCCACTGGTTCTTTTCTGGATGGGACAGTACTTCCTTAAGATTTTCTGGCTCCCCCTCATCACTGATGAGGACATACTCCGTGGAAGGGTACTTGCATGACTCTGCCCTTGGCCTCTCTGATCTCCTCAAAGGTTGAGGTTGTTCTTCTTCTTGAGTGGGAGACTCCACTTGCTCGACATCATCATCAAGTTGCTCCCCCTGCTCAGTAACCTCACCAGGTTGCTCCCCCGCTCGACAATCTCATCGGTCGTACTTTCTGCACTTGTGGGATAGTTAGAAGAATAAGGAATGGTAACAAGGTTAGGGATTATACCATTCTTTGTCTTCTCTGATTGATCATCTACAACTCCAACTTCACTTTCTCGGAAGATTACATCTCTGCTTCTAATGACCTTATTCTTTACATGATCCCACAATTTGTGCCCGAACTCTTCATCTCCGTATCCGATGAATATGCAGGGCACAGATTTATCATCCAGCTTTGTTCTCTGCTCCTTTGGTACATGTGCAAAAGCTTTGCAACCGCACCTTTAGATGTGAGTAGGACACCTCCTTGTTAGTCCAAACTCTCTCTGGGATGTCAAACTCCAATGGAGCTGAAGGACTCCTATTGATCAGGTAAGAGGCTGTCTGAACTGCTTCACCCCAGAATGACTTAGGCAGTTTAGCCATTCTGAGCATGCTTCTCACCTTCTCAACAATGGTGCGGTTCATCGTCTCGGCGACACCATTGTGCTGTGGGGTTCCAGTAATTGTCTTTTCATGTATGATCCCATGACTTGAACAGAACTTTTCAAATTCCCTTGAAGTGTACTCACCTCCATTGTCACTTCGAATACGCTTTAGCTTTCGACCCGTCTCCCTTTCCACCAGAGCATGAAACTTCTAGAAAACTTGAAACACCTTATCTTTGGTTTTCAAAATATAAACCTACAATTTTCGTGAAGCATCATCAATAAAAGTAACAAAATATTTGTTACCGCCAAATCGATTCAATTTCCATTGGACCACAAACATCAAAATATATCAAATCAAGTATATTCAATTTTCTTTCAGACAATGTATGAAATGAGACTCTATGCTACTTACCAAATAAACAGTAGTCACAAGGTTTTACCGTTGTACCTTTAGCATAAGAAATGAGTGATTTTCTGGCAAGAATCTGCAATCCCTTCTCGCTCATGTGACTCATTCTTTTGTGCCACAAATCTACCGAAATCTCATCTTGTGCCGCGTTCAATTCACCTCGGCATATTTCTGCATTTGTCATATACAACGTGCCACGAGCAACTCCCTTTGCAATCACCAATGATCCCTTGGTGAGTCTCCACATTTGATTTGCAAAATAGTTCTCGTATCCATCTCGGTCTAAAGCGATTCCCGAGATCAAGTTCATCCGCAAATCAAGTACATGTCGCACGTCTTTTAGAACCAATGTGCATTCGACATTTGTCTTGATACAAATGTCACCAATTCCCGCAATCTTTGAGTAACTTGTGTTACCCATTCTCACAATGCCGAAATCACTTGCTACATATCAGCAAAAAGGATCTCTTACCGGTGTGGCATGGTAAGATGTTGCTGTGTCAACCACCCATTCCGACTCTGGACCTGCCAAATGCATGCATTCCTCTTCGTCATTTATGAAGAGAACAACGTTATCATTGTTTTGCACCACGGGAGTTGTGTTGTCGTCATTCTTCTGGCCACTGGTTTCACCTTTGCCCTTCCTTAGATTGGGGCAATCTCTTTTGAAGTGACCTGGTTGATCGCAATTGTAGCAATTTCTGGCTTTTGATTTGGATCGGTTCTTGGATTTCCCACGACCTCCGGATCTACCATAGTTGCTCGAACTCCTTTGATAACTCCTGCCTCTGCCTTTTGTGATGAGAGCATGTCCTTGACTTTCAGGCTTCTTTCTCATCTTCTCATTGAGTAGAAGAGCCGATGTGACATCTTTCAACTCAATGGTAGTCTTACCGTACAGAACGGTTGTTGCCAGATTATCATATGAAGATGGCAACGAGTTCAATAGCAAGATGGCTTTATCTTCTTCCTCGATTTTCACTCCGAGATTGGCAAGTTGTGTGATTAGTCCGTTAAACACATTTAAATGTGACAAAAGATTTGTACCTTCACCCATGTGTAGGGCGTATAGCTGCTTCTTCAGGTACAATTATTTGTCAGCGTTTTGGACATGTATAAGTTTTCCAACCTTGTCCAAATGCCACGTGCGGTGTCTTCATCAATGATGTTATTTACCACATCATCTGATAAGTGCAACCTGATTGCACTAGCAGCTCTTTCATCCAAGTCAGCCCAATCCTCAGCTTTCATGGTATCGTGCTTTTTGGCATCAACATCTAGTACCTTGTGTAATCCTTGTTGGATGAGCAAATCCCTCATCCTTCTTTGCCATGTTGAGAAACCGTTATCTCTGTTAAATTTTGCTACCTCGTACTTTACTCTGGACATTTTTATTTTTCACCGAATATAGTACTACTGACAGTGAATAGTATTTCTGTGAACCAGCAGAACCTGTTCTCTGATACCAGTTGTTGGGAATAAACCCCCACAAAAATAATATTCACGGTAATAAAAGCGGAATAATAACGTAGCACCGAGATACGATAATCAACAATAATAAAAAAGTGACAACGACACCAAGATTTTTACGTGGAAAACCCTTCTGAATAAGGAGGTCACTATAGTAAGGAATTTTACACTTTGTAGGTCCGAGTAAAATATTACAAAGACCACTACAATACTTAAAAGAAATAACCCTCTTTTGATATTCCCACCTCACTAAAATATCGCTCACACTCTCTATTTTTCCTCACACACTATTTTTATATACCCTTTCTATGATGCCTCACTCTTTCTTTCTCGCTTTGTTGGTGTGCTTAACTAGAAGCTGAGCCTTCCTTTTATATAGGAAGAGTGGTCGTCCACTCCAACCAATCAAATTGATTGGTTTGCAAATTGTTGTTGCCAACTAGCCGATTTGCTTCCAAATCTAGATTTGCTATCAGATTTTCTGTTTCCTTATTTTGTTTTCTTGATGGAGATGGACCCCACAATTATATCTTCAACACGCCCTTCAATAGAGGCTTGATTCTTTTGTGTGACTATAAATCATATGATTAAGGGTGAAATGAGAATTTTAAAGTTAAATTATTTTTAAATATAAAAAGGTGACATAAGGAAAATGTATAGAGCTGCATTTTTTCCAACTTTAGCCTATTCTTTCATAATAATACCCACGAAGTAAAAAGGGAAGGAGCAAAACTGACCAATAGGATGATGGGTTTTGAGACCAGCCATAGCCATACGTTTTGAAAATGTGTCTGAGTATGCTGACATGTCGATTGGTACATTTTCTTGGCGGTGAGTACTACAACGGCTGCACAGAAAGCGAGAAGTAGAAAGAGAGAAATGGAGGTGAGTCGTGGAAGATGAAGAAGGGTAATTTAGGAATTTTGTAAAGCGTGAAGCTTCAGAAATGGAAGTTAAGAGTAACTGAGAAGTGTTGTTAGTCTGTGGAGAAACAAAGAAGCCTCGCGCCATTGACATAAGCTAAGCTTTGCGGTTGAGAGCCCCCGAGGTAACACTTATAAAAATGAGGAAACGGTGCCGTTTTATTCCCCCCTTTGATTTAGGGAAAAGGGGTAAAATTACCCTCTACTTTGTTATATTGTTCACAATTATCCTCCGTTATATTATTGGGTCATATGTACCCTTACCTAATCAAACTTTTTAAAAATACCCTTCACCTAATAGAAAGCTATCAGATTAAATAAAAAGGAAAGAGGCCATAATTGCCCCTCTACTATTGAAATTAATGCACGTTCGTCTTTCGTTACACTTGACGTTCAATCCCCACCCTACCGTTAATAAAGTTTATGCAATTACCCCTAACCCTAACGCCCCGTCGGTGTGGCAGCTGACCCCATCTCTTTTTTCCAAGTCAAATCAGTCAGGATCCTTGCTTCCCGTGTCGATTGACCCAACGATCAAATCTGATTGACCCAAACCCACTCCCAAATCTTATTGATTTGTAACCCGTAACCGAAAACCCACCAAATAAATAGATTTAATCCGTCTGAAAATACCTTATTCACCTCATTTGCTCGAACCTTCTGGTACTTCAAAGAAATCGAGAGAAACCAAATCGGTCAGGATCCTTGCTTCCAGTTCTCCAAAAACTTGATTTTTCTGTTAGTTTAATCTCTTATCTTGATTTATCCCAAAAATAATTCGGAAGAAAGTTTTACTGGCTTTTCGAATCCCTTTCAGATTTGTTCTTTGTTGGTTAGGGTTTTCATAAACCCTTTTCTTTTTCGATTATTTGAAGTTGATAGGTGTGTAGTTGTCATAGGGTTTCTAATTTTTTCTAATTTTGTAATTATTGAAGTTAGGGTTTACTGAATAGTTCTTTGTTGGTTAGGGTTTTCATTTCTCCTATCTTTGACGATAATTTCAAGATGGTAGTGTGTGTTTTGCTTTTGTATTCACTTGCATGTGGTTTTACAGTAATAAACCCTAATTTTACTCGTTTTGTTTGCATGTGCCTCATCTGGTATTGAATAGTCTTTTGGTGGTTTAGGGCTTCAATTTTAATATTTTGTGGTCCCAACTTTTTTTGGGTTTTTTTATATAGAAAATAAGTGAATCGGAATTTTAATATTAGAGGGTGGGCTGGGATACTTTATTCCGTGTAATACTTTAATGTATGGTCCCCCATATCCATAACTGCATATATTAGTTTATTAATGTTGACTGAATTATTCAATTTGTGGCTGATTCTATTGTATTGTCTTTATGCCTTTATGCCTTTATTTATATCTTTTTGCCTATTAATTTTGACTGTCTTTATTCTGCAGTTTACTATCAATGGTCCTGCTGAATTTGGTCTTTCATCATGGTGGAGAGTGGGTCAAGAAACCACTCATAGCATACTCAAGAAAATTTTGGCACATTAAGAAAGGTTTTGACTCTAATTTGCTTTCCTATAATGATTTAGTGGATGAATATGTTTCTAACTTGGGGTATATAGGAGTCCAACAACTAATAGTTAATGGTCTTTCTGGTTCATATTATGAAATAGAAGGTGATTATGACATTAGGACTTTACTGGATTTTGTGAACGACCAGTTTAATGTTATTAACATATTTGATGTAGAGGAATGTGAGCCAAGTATTAATGTACCTAATATAATCCATCCCAATGAGCATGATGAGCATGATGAACCTGATGAACTTGAAGCTGCCACTGATTGTGATGACAATGAATATGTTGTTTCTTCTAACTATGATTGTGATACACTAGAGAAATTTTTTTTTAAAAAGAAGAGAGACATTAATGATAAATTAACTGACTATAAAGAGTTGGATAGGTCAATGACATTCAAAGATATTGTTGAAGCTAGAAAAGTTATAAATATGTATGCACTTGCAAATGGTTATGGGTTAGAGCAAGTTAAAAGTGACCCAGCTAGGCTTAGGTACATTTGTGAAGCTGACTGCCCTTTTGTATGTCACATATCTAAGAATACTTCAAGGGGTGGGGCTCAATTCAGGACTTTATTCTGAGCACACTTGTGAACCTGCATATGAGAATCATAGGGTTAATTTCAAGACCATTGCTGAATACTTCAAGAGAGGGTTACAAGAAAATCCAAACATTAAGGTTAGAGAGATGAGGGCAAGCTTGAAGGCTGCATTTAATGTGAATGTTAGCGAGTCAAAGTGTAAGAGGGCAAAAAGATTGATTTTGGAGAATCTGGAAGGTAGTTTTACTAATGAATATAATAAGTTGGTTGCATATGTTAATGAATTGAAGTTTAGTAATCCTGGAAGTGATGTAGTAGTTAACTTATCAAAGGATGCTCTTGCTGAAGGCAAGAGAAGGTTCCTAAGGATATACATATATTTTCATGCAATGAAGATGGGATTTAAGAGTGGGTTGAGGCCCTTTCTAAGGTTGAATGGAACATTTTTGAAAGGGAAAGTTAAGGGTCAGCTCTTGGTGGCAGTTGGTCAAGACTCTGCAAACCACTTTTATCCATTAACTTGGGATATTGTGGATAAAGAAACAAAAGTCACATGAAAGTGGTTTTTAACTATTCTGCAAATGTCACTGGACCTTAAGATGGGTGAAGGAATCATTTTCATATCAGATATGCAAAAGGTAGGAACACTTTACTTTATTATTTTATTATTTTTCCAATCTATACATATAGATTCTCATACTTCTTTTTTCCTATGTGGGGGCGGATTGATTCAATCTCTGCAGTGCTTCCTGAGGCACACCACAGATTTTATGTTGGACACATAGAAGCAAACTGGTGCAAGAGATGGGGATTTGGGGAATACAAGAAATATTTGTGGTGGGCAGCTTGGAGTACCTATGAAGAGGACTTCCAAGATCAGTTGAAGAGTATGAGCCAAGTGGATGATGATGATAAAGATGTTGTTGAAGATCTGTTAAAGTATCCACCTACCTGCTGGAGTAGGGCCTTCTTTGATACTACATGCAAGAACCAATCAGTGGGTAATAACTTGACTGAGTCCTTCAATGCATGGATATTGCAAGCTAGACATAAGCCAATTATAAAGATGTTAGAGGAGATCAGAATCAAGGTTATAAATATGTTGAATGGTAATGAAGCTGAAGTGATGTGGTGGGAAGTGAGTACAATCCTAAGACTCTAAATCTGTATAACCAATTCATGAGGATTGCACAAAAGAGTAATGTGAATGGCAGTGCTGGCCAAGGTTATGCGGTGACAGAAGGTAGTGATAGGCATATTGTCAATCTGAGGGCAAAAAAATGCACTTGCAAGACATGGGACCTGTGTGGAATCCCATGTCCTCATGCAATTTGTGCCTTGATGTACAAGAATCAAGATCCTTTGAGTGAGATTCACTAGTTTCTTTCAAAAGAGGCATATCTCCAAACTTATTCTCATAAGTTGTAACCTGTGAGAGGAGAAAAGTTCTGGAAGATAGAGCCCTCCCAGAATATGGAACCACCTGAATTTGTAAGGCAAGCTGGCAGACCAAAAGTAAAAAGAACAAGAAAGGCAAATGAGTCAACCAACAGGCAAGGGCAATGGTCTCAATCCATAAAAGGGAGAGTCATGACATGTAATAATTGTGGAGAAGCTGGACATAATGCTAGGGGTTGTGCCAAGGTAATCTTATCTCTTGAACAATAAATTTGAACTTATGATTTATTCTACCTTGTTCTAACATATAATTGTGTTTTATTTGATAATAGCACTCTAAAGGAAAACAACCAATATGTGGCAATTCAAGGAGAAAACAGAACAAAAAGCAAAGAACTTTGGTTGATGAACATGATGCTGAACAACCTACATCACCAGATGCTGCAGATATCCCAATTGAAGATGACTTCCATTTATCAGCACCCAACCAAGTCAAATCAGTCAGTCCAACAACTTTGTGTTTATGCCAACCCCTACTGTTCAACAACATCTTCCAACTAGCAATGATCCAGATTTTGAGATCCCTAACTTTGAACCTGAGTCTGACATAACTATAAGACCAAAGAGCATCTCAGAAGCAAGGACAAGACTCCAGTTGAGGCAGCAAAGTGTACCAACTGCAACCAGGCAAATTAGATTTGTTGGTGATTCAAGCGGTGCAAGTCAGCCTTCAAAGCTTACTTTCTCAGCAAAAGGCCTAACATGGATGGGAATATCTTCCATCACTGAAAATCAGTTGAACAAGTTGAAATCAAGAAAGGGTAGTGGTAAGGAGCAAAAGTGATGGGACTTTGCTTCAAGTATTGAACATTTGTAAATTTTTAGATGTGTTGTAATTACTACCATGTCAGTAAACTTTATATTTTGGTTGTGGTTGTTTAGTTGTGACAGTTGAATGCCATGATATAACTAGGTGTTGACTTTTTTTTGGGGGTTATAATATGGTATCCAGCTGTCTTAGAATTTCACTTTATGAATGTTGATAGTTGGTGAATGTTGACAGTTGGTGTTCAGATAATTATTGTCCATTTTGTTCCATTTTCAATTTCAGTTTTTCAATTATCTAGTTAGCATTTTTTACATCTGGAATGTAAGTGTTTCAGTTTCTGTACAGATAATTATTGATAATTATTTATGTACGTTTGGAATGTAAGTGTTTCAGCTTGCCATTTAGAATCTGCAGCTTGGATTGCTGCTGTATTTTGTGTCTTTTGTTTTTCAGTTTTGTACTTGGGTGTAGTTATTCAACATGCCAAAATAGAATCTTAAAGTTTCTGTACACTAGATAATATACTATCATATCTTATAAAGAAAACAAACATGTTTAGGAATTGGAGTATACAATAAGGGAAAAAACTAACCAACAAATACTACTACAACATCATCATCAAAGAACATACAAATGCTAGTAAAACATTGCTACGCTTATAAAACTCAACATGAGCAACTTTGAATTTGCAAAATAGTCACTTCATCATCGAGGCCGCAAAATAACCAATAAACAATCTCCAAGAAATCATAAGCAACATCCTTGTCTTTGCAAGTTTATCTTCGAACTTGACGACTTTATCCACTTCATATTGGTGTATAGCCTCCATGACAATTACTTCTTCATTCAGTTTGTCCCTTTGCATCTTAATCTCCTCAATCGACGATGTTACATCTTTAATATTAGTTCAATCACTTCGCGGGAAGATTTCATCTTCCCATTCCCAAAACCTACATGAACTAGGCTGTCAAACATAAGTCAAAAAGAAGATTTAGGTTTCAAAATTACAGTAAAATTATTAAAAGAAAAAGAATAAGAGAACTGAAAAATATGGTAACCTTGGGCCTCAGACAATTGTAGAATTTTCTTCCAGGGTTATATGGAGTAGGCAAAGAAATGTTTGGCTATAATGCCACAATGACACCTAATCTATGATGAACAACTAGCTTGCGACATTTAACGACCAAAGCTACGACGAGAATGAAGAAAAGAGAAATTTTTGGGAAGATTTCAGTCGAGCCCTAAGGTCTTAGCAATGGAGTTTATTTTGGGGGAGAAGAAGAAGACACTGGGTATGGGTCAAATTGCTTGGACTGAAATTGGTTTGGGGGACTAAATAGCCGTTGGGTTTGGGGCTAATAAGTTAGTGTAAGTCCAAATTGGCAGTTGAGTTGGTAGCTGACTTGGAAAAAAGAGATAGGGTCAGCTTCCACATCGACGAGGCGTTAGGGTTAGGGGTAATTGCATAAACTTTATTAACGGTAGGGTAGGTATTGAACGTAAAGTGTAACGAGGGACAAACGTGCATTAATTTCAATAGTACAGGGGCAATAATGACCTTTTTGACAAAAAAATGCTATATTTTCTTTTTCAAGAAATCCATTAACCTGAATGACTTGAATCAACACTATTTTTGTGAAACTTCGGTCAAAAAAGATAGAAAATACTACATTTGCAAGAACAAAGCCGAAAGAATCAGTCTCATAATTGATAAACCAAAACATTAGAAATCAATCGTAATTATAGATGATTTCTTCTTATTCAACTTTGTAATACATTAAAACTTTTAGTAACAATGAGAAAATGCTACAAGCACCTAAACTTCCTTCATCATGCTGAGGTGGCAGCTAAATCCAAAGAGGAACTTCTTTCTTCATTTGAATATTGAAAAATAAGATAATAACCGGTCCATATACAATTAGTTGAGTCTTCATTCAACACCATTTACAAAATAAAAATAATTTATAATCTCCTTGTATGATAATGCCCTCAATTTACAAATATATATAGAAATTCAGTACCACTGCATGTTGATCTTCCATTTTCAACATTATGGTTTTGGAGTGCCTATCTTCATGTCGAGCCCAATGTCCATTACATTATATGCAATAGAAGCATACATTCATAGGTCATCAGAGCTCAAGAGTCGAGGGTTATGAGTTAACAAGATTTTTTTAAAAAAGAAAATGGGTCATTTTTTTTAATCTGGTAGCTTTCCGTTAGGTGGAGGGTATTTTTAAAAAAATTGATTAACGGTAAGAATAGATGTGACCCAATAATATAACGGAGGGCAAATGTGAATAATATTCCAAAATAGAGGGGTATTTTGACCCTTTTCCTTTTTATTTATAATATATATTGTAACTTTTTTTCCAGTTAACAAATTTGAGAATTTATCGTTTCACATCAGGAAGTACTTTATAGAAATCTTGCAACCCAAAATATATACATAAGAATAGTGGATTATCATAGTCAATGCTACTACTATATGAATATGTTACATTTCTTCCTCAACTAATTATCTTTCACCTTCTATTTATATGATTCTGTTTAAGCTAAAGATGAAATACACTACTAAATTTAGTGCAAAAGTATGACATTGTAAATTAGTTCGAAGGAAATGAAAAGAAAAAGTAAACCTTCATACCCTACCACCAGCCAACACATAATTGGTTTATCAAATGACCAATTGCATATCTAAAATATAAAGTTATAAACAAAAAATGTATTCTCCTTTTTTCAAGGAGACACTGGAAACAATTGTATGGTCCATAACAAAATTTGTCAATTGGCAATACTTCTAATGTTTTCAGTAGGATTTTCTCTTATTTATTGACACTAAAACCCAAAATTCTTTCAAATGGAAAATAATATAAATGGTTATACGTGTCCTCTTACTAATTGACGTGGGCTTCACGGTGAAATCAAACAAATAAACTATAAACTTCCCACCTACTGGATTCACTGAAAAACAGAACAAAGCCTCGAGAATTCCCCAGAAATTTCAGAAAAACCCCACCATATATTTCTGCAAGATTTTACCTTTATAATCATATTCCAATCTTGTAAACTAGGTAAGCAAATTCAACCCCTTTTTCTTGTCACCACATATCTTTGTATTACTGCTCTCTTCTTTTCTCCTTCACCTTTCCCTTCTGAAAAATCACAGTGTTTATCTTACTACTTCACTGAGCATGTTCATGAATATCTCTTTAGTTTCCAAAGTTTAGATCTTTGAGAAAATTGTGATCTTTTCTTATGCTTATTGAACTGATATGATGGTTCCAGTTTTATCCATCATTTTGCTGAAATGTCCATTAAAAGGGATCTTTGTGTTTAAGGGTATTGACCCTTTGTAGTTGTCACTCTGATTTTATTTAGAATAGCAACAACTGTGATTGCAAGAATTGGTTTATGTCTGTTTACCTTGTTTAATTCTTGAATTTGCCAATTTGAATATATAGGTTCATGTTTTTTTTAAGTGGTGTCCGGACAGCTTGCGTGCACCTCGACTATTCCACCGAGTACCGGCTACCTCTCACCAGCATAGGTACTGGGGAACTTTGTCACCAATTTGAATATATAGGTTCATGTTTTTTAAGTGGAATCCGGACAGCTTGCGTGCACCTTGACTATTTCACCGAGTACCGGCTACCTCTCACCAACATAGGTACCGGGTAACTCTGTCACCAATTTTTAGGCAATTTACTGGTTCATGTTAAAGTAGTCATTTTTCTGAATTAAATTATGCTATTTTATGTAAATGCACTGATTAAATCCAGAAGTTATTACTATAGTTGCAAAGCTGAAGGCATCATCAATTTCAGATTTTTATTAAAAATGGGGGCTTCAGAAGCAGCCCTACACTTTTTATCCGGGGAGTTTTCATGTCAGTTCCGGACAAGTTCAATCTTGGTGAAGTCGAGCTCTTTACTTTGCTATGAGCATTGTTTAAAAAGTAGAAATATTGGGGACACGAGTTATCATCAGATCAAGGGTTTAACTAAGTGGAAATATTGCTCAAGGTTAAATGCTTTTCACGGCATACATAGTGTTTTTCACGGAGAAAAGCTTCATAGTTGCTCTAAATCATTGATCTGCAATTGCCAACAACCTGAAAGATTCAATGAGACAATCATTAAGGATGGAAATGGGAGGTCAATTCACACAATCAGTTCAAACATTCCAAATCATGCTCAAGATGAAGAGATGATTAAGCAGGAAAATGGAGCTCAGCTTTTCAGTAAAGGTCTGAAAACTGCTGCCACGGTTAATAGTGCTTTGCCTAGGACCAAGACGGACTCTATTGAAGATGAAGCGTGGCATTTCTTGCGAGCAGCCATGGTTTATTACTGTGGCAACCCAGTTGGAACTATAGCTGCTAATGATCCAAGTGAAGCAACTATGCTAAACTATGATCAAGTATTTATTCGTGATTTTATACCTTCTGGGATAGCTTTCCTACTAAAAGGAGAATATGATATCGTGAGGAACTTTATACTTCACACGCTTCAGTTGCAGGTAAAACAACTCAAGTTATCTCAAACAACTACTTCTCATGACGTGTTTGTTTGAGTTTCAGCCCTGCTTTCGTATTGGATTTCAATGTCTGTTATAATGCATGTGCCTTTTGTCATATTTACTAATTAGGGTGATTCAGGATGTAATTTGATTCCTTTCATTAGCATTATGTGTTGCCTGTTACATAAAACAATTTTGGCTCGTCGTGATCCCAAAAAGTCCCCTTACTAATAAAAGATAGTGTCTCTACGTTGCCACTTGTGCTGGCAAATTCCTTTGGATTAAGCAATCATATGTAATATCTGCCGGTCTGCTGGCCATTTTATGCCCAAGTTAACTTTGTGAACTCACTACTTATGCTTCCCCCACATACTGAGTTTTGCAATTATTCTTGTTCTCGTATATACGACATACTCCTTTAGCATGCATAATCTATAACTTCATTGGTATTGCATGTTGTATGATTAGCTGCAATGAAATTTAGTGATGCCTGTGAGAGGTGGCCTTAGGTTGTAATTTAATTAGAAATAGTTTTCCCGTATGATGTATAAGAAAAATGCAATTTGACATGTGAGAGACTCATTAAGGAGATCCACTTTTCTTAACTTGGTGAAGTTGAAATTTTTTAGCTTTCATTAGCGTTTTTGCCCTAAGCATCTCTTCGTATTCCAAACAGAGTTGGGAGAAAACAATGGATTGCTATAGTCCAGGTCAAGGACTGATGCCTGCTAGCTTCAAAGTGCGTACTGTTCCACTTGATAATGACGAATCTGCAACAGAAGACGTATTGGATCCAGACTTTGGTGAGGCAGCTATTGGTCGAGTTGCACCTGTTGATTCAGGTGATCTTTTGTAACCTTTGATGCATGTATTTTGTATAGATAATTTAAGGTTATCTGAAGATTTTTTACCCTATTAATTAACTCTAGGATTGTGGTGGATTATACTGCTACGAGCATATGGGAAATGCTCTGGAGATCTTTCTCTTCAGGAGAGAGTTGATGTCCAAACTGGAATGAAGATGATCCTTAGGTTATGTCTTGCAGATGGTTTTGATATGTTTCCAACTTTGTTGGTGACCGATGGTTCTTGCATGATAGATCGCCGTATGGGAATCCATGGCCACCCTCTGGAAATTCAGGTCTTTCCTTTTTTCTTGCCTGCAAGCAAGCTTGTCATTTGTAATATTTTTACCTAAGATATATTCTTTCTTCATTCTGCTTTTTTTTTTTTTTTTTAAATTTATACTTTCCCATGGAGGGATGCCTGTGCTTTACTTTTCTTCTCTTATCTCGTCACGGATTTTAGGATTACTCTTAGTTTCAAATAGGAAAGGTGTATATTCCCTCTATTACATATGCCATTGCAGTGATTTCCCTTTATTCTCAGTTAGTATCATCATCATTTGGATGATCTCAGCAAAAAGTGCAAGTTTATCACCAGAATTAATATTCAGATACAATTACCTTTATTGTAAGGTAAGGCTGCGTACGACAGATCCTCGTGGTCCGGCACTTCCCCGGACCCCGCACATAGCGGGAGCTTAGTGCACCGGGCTGCCCTTTAGGCTAGAAGGAGATGAAAGGAAATGTCATATTATTCAAGGTTATATACTCGTTAAAGGCTCTAAGCTAATCATATCACATGGTCAATATTCCGTGATGGTATTTTTTCTTGCTGGAACTACAGACATGCCTATTGGTTTAAATATGCTGGGTACATGTTACAAACTCTATTTCCACTTTCATTGCTTCCTCCAGCTACGTGTTTGTGTCTCTTTTTCTCTTCCAGGAAGGTTCTGCATAATTATATGCGTGATGTTTCATGGTTTGCAGGCATTATATTATTCAGCCTTACTTTGCGCACGAGAGATGCTTGCTCCAGAGGAGGCATCAACAGACCTTGTTAGGGCACTTAACAATCGTCTGCTTGCATTGTCATTTCATATCAGGGAATACTACTGGATCGATGTGAAAAAATTGAACGAGATTTATAGATACAAAACGGAGGAATATTCATATGATGCGATCAACAAGTTCAATATATATCCAGATCAAATTCCTACCTGGCTGGTGGAATGGATGCCTAGTAAAGGAGGCTATCTTATTGGAAACTTGCAGCCAGCTCACATGGACTTCCGGTTCTTTGCACTTGGGAACTTATGGTCCATTGTAAGCAGTCTTGCTACCATAGATCAGTCACATGCTATTTTAGATCTTATTGAAGCCAAATGGGAAGACTTAGTAGCTGATATGCCACTAAAGATATGTTATCCTGCTCTTGAGGGTCAGGAATGGCGCATTATTACTGGTGGTGATCCGAAAAACACGTAATGCCTTATTTTTATTTTCTATTTTTTCTAATGTGTATACTTTTCATTTTTCTTTCTTTATCTTCGTTGCTGGTAATTTACAATACTCTTGGTGCAGGCCTTGGTCTTACCATAATGGAGGATCCTGGCCAACTTTGCTCTGGCAGGTAAGTTTACCATTCTTCATATGCACACATCTGATTTCATGCTTTCACCACTTATAGCTGCCATATTGTCCTATCTGTGGACTAAAACTAGATAAGTTCCCTTAAAAAATGGCTGTGTTTGACCAAATGCATATGTTTGTAGTGTCCACTGAATAACAGAGGTAATCATTGTTTAAAAGGATAGGGTGGGGAGTCCCTTATGTATCATGGTGCAATGCTAGTCCTAAAACACGAGGCTTGATTCCACGAGTTTTTTAATATTAAGAGAAATTTAGAATAAATATGAAAATACATTAATTATTATACAATTTTTTTTATAGAAAAAGTTGAAGTTAAATATCTGAATTTAATGACATACATACATATAAAAGTTATGGTCAAATATTTAATAGGAAACATTTTAGGACGGAAACTTTATCCTGGAAAAGGGTGCAGATGCTCCAATGCACAAAACGTCTAAAAGGCGAAAGCCCCCCTCTCCCCCATTGCTGGGGCATTAAGTCATTAACAGCATAGATTTTTGCCCCCATGATTGGTTAGTGGCATTTAGAGTGCGGTTCATGCTATGCTGAGTTTGAAAATGAGTCTTAGCTTCACCTTTTAAAATATTGGAGATGATTTCTAATATAAAGAGGAGCAATACCGGCATTCAGGGGCCGGGGCACAAGCCGACCTACGGGTTTTAAATTTATGAAATATGTATAAATACTGAATCTAGAACCCAGTCATTAACACTTGAAGTCGTGGTCCCAAAATCCAGAACCCACAAGATTGAAATCCTGGCCCCTCCTTGCCAGCATTTCTCTATATTCGAAATGCATAGAAGGTCCAGAGGATCAGATCTCGTTCACATCCAAACACCTATTTAGTGTGTGTTTCATCAATTTTTTCCATGTTTCAGATCGACCACTATGAGTTTCATTCATATGTGCATGAGAGTGATGTTCAAAAGCTTGATATACTGCATTAGTTGGTAGGAAATCTTAATATTTGGTGTGAGATATAATGCAGTTGTTAAGGAAAAGTATCTGTTCTATTGTTTACTGTTTTAACTTTAAAGATGCCTGTACCTTAAATGCATAGGAAGAAACATCAGTGGAAAGAGGCCTTTCGCAC
The DNA here is from genome assembly GCA_005239495.1 of Nicotiana undulata. NCBI lineage: Eukaryota > Viridiplantae > Streptophyta > Magnoliopsida > Solanales > Solanaceae > Nicotiana > Nicotiana undulata. The sequence goes on from ML265378.1 coordinate 37,023, forward strand.
CAGATAGAGTGGTCAGTGATCTTGCGATAAATCCATAGATGTTAAAATTGAAACTGAGCCTCCATATGTGTTCTGCATCTACTACTATTACAACTTATTAAGATGCCTTTACCTTAATGCATGGGAAATAAAGGACACTGGACAACACTAGGTGCCGATTTATTCCATCTCATACCATCAAACTTTAGATTGGAAGGTCAAATGTTCGTAATTTTGTCATTGTAGTTTATCTATTATCGGCAAAATTGAATAAACATCAAATATTAAGAGAATTGTAGAAGGATTTAGAATTCAAACTCCCTTATTGATGTTGTCATGTGTTTTTGGACTAAAGTCATGCTCTTTTACCTTTTGCAATAGAAGAGTTATACGCGTGTTAGATGTAATATAAGAACTAAGGCATTCAGCAGTATATATAACTGAAGGTAGGATAATATCCTGTTCATTTAGTCTGCGTGTAATGGTCTTAAATGTAAACCATTTTCAGCTGACTCTGGCATGCATAAAAATGAAGAGGCCAGAAATAGCTGAGAGGGCAATTAAAATTGCAGAGAGACGCTTGGCGAGAGATAAGTGGCCCGAATACTATGATACAAGGCGAGGAGGGTTCATCGGGAAACAGGCACGTCTCTTTCAGACTTGGACTATTGCAGGATATCTAGTGGCAAAGCAACTTATTGCCAGTCCAGAAGCTGCAAAGATTTTAATCAATGTGGAGGATACAGAACTTCTAAGTGCCTTTTCAAGCATACTGAGTTCAAACCCAAGGCGAAAACGTTCACGAAAAGGAGTCAAACAGTCTTTCATCATATGAAAAATTTATTTTTGTTGCTTAAGCCTTTTGTGTAATATTAGTCTGAGATGAGCTTAAATGTAACGATATGGTTAGTGAAGATTCATATATATCCGATCCCAACTCAGCTTGGGATTGAGGCATAGTTGTATCGTTACGTAAAGCTTTTGTATAGTTACTATATCTGTGTGGTATACCGGTGATGGAAAATTTGTGGCAACATGGCATGTGAAGGTAGTGTCCTGTATCAACTTTCCCTATGTAAATTCATCATAATACCAGCACATTGTGTCTGATTTTGTTTTCCATTTTTCACTTCCCTGCCCCTGCTGGAGCAGTTATCCCCGCAATAGTAAGAAGTTATCTCTATAGACCAGATAGAAAGTTTCATATTGGTAGTGAAATGTAGGCACTGAATTAACACCAGCACTTCATGGAAGTTGTGACTTGATAAAAAAGCACATGGTTTTGGTATTTAGCTTGTAACAGCCCAGCCCGCTAGTGATATTGTCCGCTCTGGGCCTAAGCCCTCACGGGTTTAAAATGCGTCGCTAGGGTCTAAGGCATGTTAACTTATATACCCAGCATCCCTCTTGTGTTGCCGATGTGAGACTCTGTCTTAAGTCTAGGTATTAAAAGCTTGTTTGCTCTGCTACATTCAACCTGATACATTTGCTCTTTTAATTTGATGCAGTAGTACTACAGCATGTCCTTAGAACAAAATAGCATGCGCAAAGGAGGAATATTCTCTTGACGAAAGATCTGAAGCAGAATTGGCATGTGATAATGCATCACCTTTGCTACAAGACTTCTTCACGAATGAGCCAAGAGGAGAGGTGGGAAACAGGACAAAGTACATGAGTAGTGTCAAGATTCACCTCTGTATTGTATATTTGTACAGATCTTTGCTTGACCTTGTCATGTAAACAATAAACAAAAAGCAGTGCATACCATGGACCAGACATACTGGAATCTGGCTTTACAAGTCGCTGTAGTTCAAACAATGAGCAAATAGTGCATACTATATGCTTTGAATAACCAACTGCCCAGTTGGCAGTAAGAATACTGGTGATAAAAATAAACCTATGAACCTAAAGTTTGTTCTCAGCCACAATGCTTTCCAACAGTGAATCACAAGCATCTTCAAGCAGATCCAATACCTGTGAGCAAGAAGTGGGGTTAAGCATTAGATGCATATTGCTGGCAGGGAGCATCAACCACAAGAATTATGGCTAAAAAACAGTGGCCTATGTTGCTTGGACTCGAGTGCGGTTATCCTATCCGGATGCAGATCTAGAGGTCGGATCCTTCATGATCTAAATTTTAAGATTCAGAGATGCGGATCCGTGGAAACAGTCTCTTGCAGAAATGCAGGGTAAGGCTGCGTACAATAGGCCCTTGTGGTACACCCTTTCCCGGACCCCGCACATAGCGGGAGCTTAGTGCACCGGGCTGCCCTTTTAGGGATGCGGATCCAGGTACAGATACAGTTGCGGGTATTCAGCTAAAAATAACTTAAAATTAAAAATAGATCTTTAAAAATATCCTAAATTATGAGAGATATTCTGTGGGAATTTGATAGGTTATGGAGTACATTCAATAATTTAATCTTTCATTTTGAGAATTTCTCATGTTGTAAGCACTACGCAATGCAGGCAACAACTAAAATTCAATCTTTCATTTTTTATTTTTCCCTCAAATTTGTCCATGGATTGTGGTCAAGTGCCCGATCTCGATCGTCCATACCTAATACGAATCCCACACCCTTACTAGTACCCAGTGGCGGATCCAAAATTTTCATCAAGGGATGTCAAAATATAAATAATTAGATACATCGCAAAATCAAGGGGAGCCAATCGTATAGTATATATACATAAAATAAAAAAATTATCTAGTAAAATAGTGCAATTTGCCGCCGAAGGGGTGTCGCTTGACACCACTTGGTTCAATGTGGCTCCGTCACTGCTAGTACCAGTGTCGTGTCAACACGAGTGCGGAGGCTAAAATGAAGAGTTCGCGCAATATAGACTATGACTGACACAAATAATTTATGTCGACACATAAGCAGCAAAACACCGTCGTATTTAAATTAATAGGGTCTTTTTTTTTTTTTTTGGATAAATAGAAGGTTTTTTTATTCAACTAGTACCAAGCTGGTACATAAAAGAAAGTAGAAGGCATCAATACAACTCTTTCACCAACATAGGTAACATATTCCCCTAGTAAGTACAAAAAGTCCAGATATTGATCCATCTTATCTAGGGTCTTTTATAGCCTGTTTCGCCAAGTTTTCCAAACAAAAAAGTGATTTTTTTCAAATTTGAAGTGTTTGGCCAAGCTTTTAGAAGGAAAAGAAGTGCTTTTAAGCAGAAGCAGTTGCAGTTTTGGAGAAGCAGAAAAAAGTAGCATCTCTCCGAAAACACTTTTGAGAAAAATACACTTAAAAGTAGTTTTTAAAAGTTTGGTCAAACACTAATTGCTGCTCAGAAGCGCTTTTCAAACTAATTAGCAAACACAAACTACTTCTTATCACTGCAAAGGAGCTTTTGCTTTTAAAGAAAAGGCTTTCCTAGCTAGGGGCAGTTGTAGAGTCGATGCACCGGGTCCATCTGAACTAGTACTTTCGACGCGGAGCATAAATTTATATGTAGAAATTCATCAAAATTGCAAGAAGTGGTAGGTCTGAACCTATATAATGTTTAAAGTAAAAATGCTAAGAACTGAGAAGGGCTAAACTGGCGTTTACCCTTGGATATGTACTGTTTGTTGGTAATTAATAAAATAAAAATAATTTAATTGCCAAGATAAAATGCGAAGAACCTTAAAGATTGAACCCGTAGATTTTAAATTATGGATCCGCCTATGTTCCTATCACTTCCTCTAGAAATTATTCAACAGGAATGAAAAGAAAATTGTTCCGGGCTTACCGAGAAGACCTTGGGAAACTACAAGCGTATCCAAATTTCCTTTTCAATCCTCTTCACAAATTCAAGGACTTAGCAGAAGTTCCCAAAATACCTCCTTCGATTATTCCTAACCAAATATTTCAAAATGATCCATGTCAATAGCCTAAAGTTTAGGACTCTATTGTCCAGTATTTTATCTTGAAGACACCTATAAGTAACTAAGGCCGATGAAAATGAGATGACAAAACAAAATGGGGACACATATGTAGGACTTATTTCATAAGACATGTAGGTTCTATGAAAAGCAAGAAGAGAAACGAGGTATGATCTGACAAAGGAAAAAGTCCTACTTTAGATTTAAAACATGTGCGGCGGAATCCGAGGGGTTTGTTCACATGGTTAACGGTTGCTGGAACTTGTTTGTAGATAGGAGAGTCCTGATAATGTTTGGGCGCTATATTGCTCGGATTCTCAAAAAATGTTGCCGCCCCCGTGTCGGATCCTCCAAAATGCACTACTTTTGGAGGATCCGACACGTACCTGACGGCATTTTTGAAGAGTCCGAGTAACATAGTTGGCTAGGATCCTGAAGCTACTAAGTTAAAACTGAGGAGCAAAACACTAATTCCTTTTGTATGCCCTGAGAAGAAGATTACACACTTGCTGAATAAAATAATGGCTAACATCAGGAGGAAACGGATTTATCAGACTGAGAAATGGCAGAGAAAGTTGATGCTGCTATGGTGCTAAAAGAAGTGGAAAAGCTGGAAAAGATAACCTGGAGATAAAAGTCTGGAGTCTTGTGCTGAAGTCTGCTGATAAAAAAACTAAATTCTTCTAAAAATGGCAAACTTGCATAGAAGGCATAATCTGATTGACATATTAAAAATTGTTACGAAAGAACAACAAGAACAACAGTAGTAGAAGAAGTGCAAGACTATTGAGCGGGATATAGAACTTTCTTTATTACATTCGAGCGTATATAACATAAACATCAGTGTCTCCGATTGTAGACCTTACATCATAAGGTGCAAAGTTCATGTGGACCAGGGTGCACGAATCAAGGTCAAAATCAGGATGGCAGATTCTTGGTTCCCACCACTTGGAAGGAGATGGTGCCGAACATGGTTCAAGTACCTTTCCCCAGATTTGTTTCAGACCAATAATCCATCATGCTAGACTCTACCAAAGTGAAAAGAACACAGTCTCCTTTCACGTTTGACAACATGTAGTTGAAAGAGGGGCTTTAGAGGTAGGAAGTCACAGTGGTGAGGGAGTTATCAGTCACTGGAGTCATTTCGTCTACCAAATAAACTGAAGCTCTTAAAAGGGAATGGAACAAGGAGGTGTGGCGGAGCATTGATGTCAGGATAAGGGAGTTAATGAATGAATTCACGGAGACAGAGAGACTGGGAACAGTTACGGAGTTAGAAGGACAGAAAAATGAAGAGGAAAGAAGTGAAGGGAGAGTTAGCTACAAGGGATATAACTCAAGAGACCATTCTTTAGTTTCTTTCTTCTCCGCGCAGCCTAAGCTATTAAGATGAAAGGTAATATGAGGTGAGAAGCTAGATAAATTGCTTTTGCATTGGGCATCAAATAGCACTAGTTTTTCGAGAATACTCTTCTACCATAAGAAAATGACAGCAAGCTGTATTTATATTATAGATAACACAATTACTAAGTATAGCAGGTCAGGCTCATAATTTAGGAAAACACAAAAACTTAAGTAATCTCTTCATTCTCCTAAAGTGTTGAGGACAAACTCGATGATGTCTCCAGTTTATTATCCATTCTTTCCATGAAAATGTAGCTAACAATTGTGTTTATTATCCATTCTTCATTCTGCTGCTGCATTGTTTGAGACATAAATTGGCACAGTCTTGTGAATTAACTACCTAATTCAAGCCAATAGAACATAACCGTCGATGTTAGAACTATCATAATGCTCCAAAAGTTAACAAAATAAGCATTAGTGAGTTTGTACCGTATAGCCATAAAAAATGTGAAAATCAGGCAGCTTTTGGGTTATTTCTCATGTCTTAACAAGATAAGACGGATTATCAGACATTACCTTCTCAAAACCTTGAGCTCCACCATAGTAAGGGTCTGGAACTTCAGTTTCTTCATGCTTCTTACAATAGGAACACATCAAGCGAACCTGAACGTTAAATGCACTTTGAGGACAACAGACTTGAGAATTGCACTTGATAACAAATACCAGAGTTAGATCTATATATTATCAAACCTTTTCAGGTGCATCAGCTGGTAAGGTCTCTCTATGGATCCACCTCTCCAAAGCTCCAAGTATATCAGCTATGAGGGGGAAAATATCAGCTCTTGATACAGTACATATGTTCAAACAATCAACATTATCATGGGTGCACAAAGCATGAAAAGAACCAACAAGAAAGAAAAGCTAAAAAAACACATCTCCAAGAATTTGACAAAGGATTACAAAATTCACCTTTGTTTTGCTCATCCATAGCAAGAATGAGATCAAAATCTTTGAAATCAGAAGGCCTAATTGGCCTAGATATGGAAGTTATCGCAATACCACGCCTTTTAGCAGCAGCCCTCATTCTTGGGTCAGCTTCATTTCCCTTTAAAATAACCGAACAGAATTAACATAATCAATTTCAAGAAAGCTTCAAAACCATAAAAAGTTACAATTTTTACAGACGCCCAAGTGGCAATACCTCGTCATAATTTATAGCACCAGTAGAATCATTCTTAAACTTGGACATAATCAATTTCAAAGAAAGTTCCAAAACCATAAAAAGTTACAATTTTTACAGACACCCAAGTGGCAATACCTCATCATAATTAATAGCACCAGTAGAATCATTCTTAAACTTGGAACATAATCAATTTCAAAGAAAGTTCCAAAACCATAAAAAGTTACAATTTTTACAGACACCCAAGTGGCAATACCTCATCATAATTAATAGCACCAGTAGAATCATTCTTAAACTTGGAACATAATCAATTTCAAAGAAAGTTCCAAAACCATAAAAAGTTACAATTTTTACAGACACCCAAGTGGCAATACCTCATCATAATTAATAGCACCAGTAGAATCATTCTTAAACTTGGAACATAATCAATTTCAAAGAAAGTTCCAAAACCATAAAAAGTTACAATTTTTACAGACACCCAAGTGGCTATACCTCATGATGATTAATAGTACCAGCAGAAACAATCTTAAACATGATCAATTCCAAGAAAGTTCCAAACTTTGTAAAAAATTTACAAATTTTAAAGACACCCAAAATTGGCCATATTTCATGACAATTAATAGTACCAGCAGAATCAATCTTAAACATGACCAATTCCAAGAAAGTTCCAAACTTTAAAAAAAAACATACAAATTTTACAGACACCCAATACCTCATGATAATTAATAGTACCAGCAGAATCAATCTTGAACTTGGAATCAAGTCCTCTTTTTTTAACCAAATCAGTAAAGACACCTTCAGCAGCTGGGCTTCTGCATATGTTACCTAGACACACAAAGAGAACAGAGAATGGTTTGGTCTGCTGTGAATTTGCCTCTGTGTTTGATTCTTGGGATGCCATTGAAGCTTTGATTATTACTCTTCTATGGATTTTTACAAGAGGGTCTGAGTGTTGAAGAAATGGGTATTTAGAAGGATGAAGAAAGTTTAGAAATGGGAGTTTCAGAGAGTGAGAGGAGTGGCAGTTTGGTAATTTTGAGGTGGTTGGTATGGGGACTGTACTGTACAATAAGGACCTCATCACTTGACTTCTTGGATGTTGCAATGGTGGTTGGTCTTGGACATAAGTCCTGGTAATGCATGAATAAATAAAGCTAAAGATATTTGAGAAATGAGAAATTATTTAAAAGGCAAATTTTAGACTGAAAAAGGGAATGAATATAAAGATTCTATACAATTAATTTCGGATTGAAGTGTTGTTATTATTGTAACTTTGAGGTTGGTCTCGCTCCCCTTCCTCCATAAGATCCTCTTTCTCTTTCCTAAGATAAGAAAGGATTCATTTTTTTCTTTCACGTGAAATTTGACATGTGTTTTCTTTTATAAATATTTAGCCATAATTCGTGCGATATGTTTTTGTTTAGAAATTGATCACTTTCCTATTTCATGCAATTATATTTAACGTGTTGTTAAAGTTTTTATACATTTTTTATGTATTAATTTTCATTTCAAAATTAGAGATGAAAGTATAAGAACAAGAGAGACACAAAAGCTAATATATTTATTGAATCAAAGCAACTTTTAAATACAAGAGTGACAAACCAATTTCCTAAACTAACTCCTCCGGAGGAGGACTAAATTACTTGCTAAACAAACTCCTTGAATAAGGAGCCTTATTTGAGAAAATAAAGGAGTAACAAAATCCTAACTACTAGCTAAAGACTTGGTCAAAGCAATAAAGAAAGCAGTAAAGTAGCTGATAGTTAGCTTATGCTCTAATACGCCCCCCCCTCAAGTTAGGCAGTGTGTAACTATGCCTAACTTGAATAAGTGTCTGTCAAAGGCTGGCTTTGGTAGTGCTTTGGTGAGGGTATCCGCGAGCTGATCTGCAGTATGAATATGAACAATGCGAACTTGATTCTGTTGGACTTGCTTGCGAACAAAGTGAAAGTCCATCACAATGTGTTTCATACGGCTATGGAAGACTGGATTTTCGCATAAATAAGTTGCACCAACATTGTCACAGTAAATGGTTGGTGCTCGTGGAATTGAAACATGTAGTTCATTTAGCAGATTCGTCACCCAATTTGTTTCAGCAAGTGCACTTGCAACCGCTCGATACTCTGCTTCGGTTTATGAGCGATCAACTGTTCTTTGTTTCCTGGATGACCAGCTCACATGATTTTAGCCAAAAAACAGTATGTAACCAGTAGTGGAGGCTCGATCACTCGCATCTCCAGCCCAATCCGCATCAGAATACATGTGTAGCTTGAATACGTTATCTCTTCGGATGCGAAGACCAAACTGAATTGTTCCTTGAAGATACTTGAGTACTCGTTTGAGTGCTTTCCAATGTAGTTCAGATGGGGAGTGCATAAATTGAGACAATTTGTTCACTAAGAAACTTATGTCTAGACTGTAGTTTTCCAAGAACTCTCCTGTAGCGAGTGGCATCAGTTGGTTCCGCTCCATCATTTTGTTGAAGCACTTCACTGGAACTCATTGGAGTTTTTGCAGAATTGCAGTCTTTCATATTTTCTTCAGAGAGTATTTCACTGATGTAATTGGATTGTGATAGATTAATTCCATCTACAACACGAAGCACCTCAACTCCGAGAAAAAAGTTAAGGTTTCCGAGATCCTTAATGGAAAAATGGCCAGCAATACAATATATAGCCTGATTTACATATGAGCTATGGCTACTTGTGATGATGATATCGTCGACATAGACTAGCACATACAACACGTTGTTCGACACTTTGCGAATGAAAAGTGATGCATCAGATTCAGACTTGACAAATCCCAAATAAAGAAGGAACGTTTTAAGTTCATTGTACCAGGCCCGAGGAGCTTGCTTGAGTCCGTATATAGCTTTCTTTAGGCGACATATATGTGAGGGGAACTGCTCGTCTTCAAAACCCGGAGGTTGGACCATGTGGACTTCTTCTTCTAGGTGACCCTGCAAGAACGCGTTGTTGACATCAAGTTGACATATGGGCCAACTCTGCTGGACAACAATCGAAAGCACCAAGCGCATAGTAGTCGGTTTGACAACCGGACTACATGTAGCGTGAAAGTCAATTCCAGGGCGTTGTGTAAACCCCTTTGCAACAAGACGATCCTTGTAGCGATCGATTGTCCCATCAGCTTTTCTCTTTAACCTGTATAACCACTTGTAAGAAAAAATATATTTTGTGGGGGTCATGTTGTACCAATTCCCATGTCTGATTATTCAATAATGCATCAAATTCACTTTTCATTGCTCTCTGCCACTCTGGGTGTTTGTTAGCTTATTTAAAACTGGTAGGGGTGATACTGGGGGATAAGTGAGCCCTGAATTCAAGGATTGTTTTCGGCTTGTGAATGTTGTTTTGTGAACGAGTCACAACACGATTTGGAGGAAGGAGAGAAGGTTGTTGTGGTTCTGTGACTGGAAGTGGTTCGAGGGAAGGTTGTGAGGGTTGCGGAGTTGAGGCAGTGGTACGAGCAACAGTGGTTTGGCCAGTAGATGTCATTTTGGTCGTTCTGCGACTGTATACAATTGGTAAAGATGGTGATTGAGGCTGCGGGACTGAGGTAAATGGTTGTTGAGAATATATAGGTGTTGAGGAAGGGGGTAGTGATAATGTACGTAGTGATTGTGGAGGAGAGGAGACATTTGAATTTCTTGGGATAACTGTTGGGGATGGCAATGGGGGATAAGATTGAGTATCATTAAGATCAGGAGGAACAACATAATTTGTAGGAGGAAAAGTAGAAGACGTACTTGTAGTTGCAGATTCTGTTGGAGCACAGGTAGAGGATACGATGTCCTTTTGAGCGTTGATTTCTGTATTTGGGATAAGTATAGGGTTGGGTAATTCACTTATTATGGGAGAAGAAAAAATAGGAGATTTTGTTGGGTTAGTTTCAGTTAGGTTTTCCCATGCAAGAGTTTTAAAATTTAGAAAAATATTTGAAAAGATATTCTGAAAAGGAAAATTATGTTCAAAATCTTTTACATCTCTAGATAAATATATTTTGGAAGATTTCAGATCAAAACATTGATGACAATAACAATTTAAAGAATAACCTAAATAAACACAAGGTGTTGACCGTGGCTCTAATTTATTTTTTGAATAGGGTTTAAGCCAGGGATAATAGAGACACCCGAATTTTTTTAAAGAATTATAATCTGGATCGTTACCAAACAATATTTGAAAAGGTGATTTATTTTATAAAAGTGAGGTTGGCAAGCGATTTATGAGATAAACCGCATGTTGACAAGCAAATGACCAAAGAGTCGGTGGAAGCGAAGCTTCATGAAGTAAAGTTCTTGCCGTTTCAATAATATGTCTGTGACGTCGTTCGACAAGAGAGACTCTTTGGGGGGTGTATGGGGGATATAAAAGATGTTCAATACCCTGAGAACTTAGGGATGGATCAAGACTTTTATATTCGCCACCACCATCAGTATAGATAGAAAGAATTTTTGTATTGAAACGACGTTCCATTAATGCTTGATAATTTTTGAAAAGGTCTTTAACCTCACTTTTATTTTTTAATGTATTAGTCAGCCATGGATCGAATACTTTGCAAATATTCAGTAACTGGTTGGGAGTCTTTTGTGAGTCGTGCAAGTCGATCGCGAAGGCGAAAAATTCTGGTTTGGGACTTGTTAGCATATGCAGTGTGCAATGCATCCCAGGCTTTTTTTGCTGAGTCAACAACTGCAACAGTAGTGGCAATTGTTGGATCAACAGATGCCATAAGTGCATTTTGAATGAGTTGGTCTTGACGAAACCAAAGAGCAAATGCAAGATTGGCACTAAGGACTGTGTCATTTGTGATAGTGCGAGATGGGGCAGGAGTAGACCCATCTAGATGACCATAAAGATCATGACCATGCATAAGCATGAAAAATTGCGCCTTCCAAGTTGCAAAGTTGTGGATGCCTTGTAATTTTATTGGCAATTGTGACGCGGGATTAAATTGGACGACTATCACACCACTATTGTTATCAGCATTAACAACTCCAGTAGTGTTGGCCATTTGTGGAGGGTGGGTGGGAGAGAAAAAAGATAGGATCTTACTCGTTAGAGTTTGTTGAGGCTCTGATACCATATAAGAACAAGAGAGACACAAAAGCTAATATATTTATTGAATCAAAGCAACCTTTAAATACAAGAGTGACAAATCAATTCCCTAAACTAACTCGTCTGGAAGAGGAGGACTAAACTACTTGCTAAACAAACTCCTTGAATAAGGAGATTTATTTGAAAAAATAAAGGAGTAACAAAATCCTAACTACTAGCTAAAGACTTGGTCAAAGCAATAAATAAAGCAGTAAAGTAGTTGATGGTTAACTTATGCTCTAATAGAAAGGACTCATGGTCATTGCACCTTTATTCTCATTAATTTATTTTCATGTCTTGGATTTAACTTCATGTTTGAAATAAATACATTGTACCTACATTCTCACTTATATGCAAATGAAAGTTAATAAGAGAAAAAATATAGGGATTTGTGACAAATCATTTTTCATTCAAAGGAAAGTCTGACTATTCAAGAAATTTCTATTTTTTTTTGTTGGAATTGAATTTGAATAAAGAATTAATAGATGATTGAATCACTAAAATTTTGTTTCGTCTTTCACTGAGAACTTGAGTAAGAAGTAAATTTTTTTATTTTGGGATTTTTTAGAGTTTGAAAATGAGAATCCCTTTCGTTATTTGATATACCTACTTGAGCCGGACGATAGGATAAATGATTGCGATTTGCTTAACGACGGTATAGGAAAATTTGATATCTTGCTGGAGTAACTTTGCATTTCAGTTTTCCATTCCAATTGAGCATCAGGTTACATTGCTTTGATACATACCACAGTCAACAATTTTATGAAACAATACCTATAGTGGAACATGTACACTATATAACCTATATCAATTAGTTACTTATATTACACACATCATGTTAAAATGGAACAGCAAACCTATACTTTTTTCAAACCTACAGTATTGCTAAAACATCTCAAACTCAATATTGATCTCACCTATACTTTTCAACTCATTTTGACACTTGCTGCTCTCCTTATGTTGTTGGTTTGCATCAGGGAAGACATTCGCCAAGTCGTAGGATCTAGGTATTTCTGGAGGTGTTGAGCATCGAATTAACGCCCAGTTGAGTCCCTCAAAGAATGGATGCTGCTTTATTTCTGCTGCCCCTCTCACAGCTCCTAACCTATTCTCAGGTTCCTTCTGCAACAACCTTTTGATTAAATCTCTTGCATGAGAACTAACAGTAGGACTTTCTGGAAACTTAAGACATTGAGAAACCACATTGGCCAGTGTATCCTCATTTGCTAGCCCTTTGAAAGGAGTCCTTCCATATAAAAGCTCATACAAAAATATACCGAACGTCCACCAATCTACTGCACTGCCATGACCTTCACCTTTGATAATCTCTGGAGCCAAGTACTCGTGCGTTCCTACGAATGAGTTGGAACGAGCGTTTGTTGGCTCTACAACAAGCTGAGGTAAAGGTGAGACTTGTGCAGGTAGGTCAGCCTTTAGCTTACGCGTCTTTGCTCCAGCAGATAAAAACCTGGGGCTGAAGCAGGATATTTGCCAGGATGGATTTAAGCAGAAGGGATCAATGCAGCTAGATACTGAGCATGGACTAGATTTCTTTGGAGGATCAACGACGGGAGAAGACGATGATTTCAGCAAGGTAGGATTAACAGCGCATCTTAGAGACAAATCAAAATCAGAGAGCATGATATGACCATCTTCTCGGACCAATACATTCTCGGGTTTTAAGTCACGGTAGACAACTCCAAGTAGGTGAAGGTATTCCAATGCAAGAAGAACTTCAGCAACATAAAATCTGCTCACAGCATCAGAATAACAGCCAATGGTCGAAAGTGAGGCACTTTGTTCAACTTAAAAAGTGAAATAAAATCAAGGAAACCATCTTAATATGTGGAGATATGAACGACATAAAACAAAGGTTGCATGTCTTCAACTCATTTATCCAGAAATTCATTAACCATAAAAAGTCTCCATTTATTGTGGGTATCCACTTTGATATGAATAAAGAATGTTAATGTTATAAGAACGGAGATGAATGGAAGCAACATACACCAGAAATTCACAAAGTTCTGCCAAATGCACAAGATCAATAGCTAAGGAAGAAAAATAGGAAGATCAAAACAGAGAAGAAACAGAAGTGAAAACATAGAGAGAAAAGAAAATTTTCGGTTGACATGTTAGACACCTTGAAGTTTTCTGAAAATTGCCACACTGACCCTTCAAAATATTAAAGATGCAGAAACTCCCTTGTTTTAACTTTGTAGTTTCATTGACAGAGTCGGACCCATGTGTATGGGTGAGAGGTCACCAGACCCCGTAAACTTCTGATGAAATTCTGTATATATATACGTATATGCCTTGAAAATGGTTAATTTAAAGCAGTTGGCACCTTGAACATTAAGAGCCTTTAGTGACAGTGATTGAGCAGAATAATGTGCCCCATCGCGTAAAAATTCTGGGTCCGCCTATTTTCGTTGACCTCCCTTGACCAAGACACAATTTGTGTGAAGATCTAATATTATATAAGGAATGAATATCTTCATATCAATACAATTTGTGCAACCAAAAAATCAACTTCTATGGTTAAACTGAATAGCAGAAAAAACCCAGCTGTAATGCAAACTTATTAATCTGATTGACCCATTATTTTCTAAAAACAACTTTAGGCTCAAAGAACTCTAGTCCTTTTTAGAGGTTCAATAGATGGGAATTTGGTAAAGAGTGTACATAATCACTTGTCCAACCCCTGTGGTTTAAGAGAATTTTTCCCCTTATAAAAAGCTCTTCATAATAAGATTTCAGCCTCTTTGAATTCAAACGAAAGAGAGAGTTTCAATATTGTCTTGCTTTCTTGTTCTTATGCTATGTTGTAAAACATGGTGGAACTGCACAGTCACACCACTGGAGTAAGTGGCGGACGCACGTGGTGGCAAGCGGGTTCAACTGAACTGGCTTCACCAAAAAATAATATTGTGTCTATGTATAAATTACGGTTAAAGCAGCGTAAATTTTGTATAAATATATTTGAACCCACTTGACAACTACTATTTTACGACTAAAGTTATGTACTTCTAAGATTGAACCCACTTGCACAAAATTATGGATCCACCACTGATCGGAGTTTTTAACTCATTGAGTAATTGTGATAGCAAAAAGCAAGCTACCACTCATCATTTAAAAGAGAAAAAGAAAACTATCATTCATCAGCACATTATCACTAAAAGTAATGTTGTGGGACATGGAGTTAGATTGTTTTAGACCGCATGAACACAGAAATTTGCATGTCACTTAGCCACAAAAGAATACATCTTAAGAAATAATACATGCTCAGTTATACTTTTTATAGGGAAAAAAAATATTTCACTTGCTGATTCCTTTACTCTTTATTCTGTTATCTTTATTGAGCATTCAAAAGTCTCTTAGAAAGAGCGGCTAAACGATCAGACCAGACAAGCGCAGGTAGCTTGACCGCCAAAGAAATGTTTCAGGGAATAAGTACACTAAGCCAGAAAAATTACCTGGAAGCTTGTTCAGAGAAACTCTTGCTTGGTTGTTTTTGTCGGAGTACATGGAGATCACCACCCGGACAATATTCCATCACCAAACATGAGTATTTGTCATTGATAAAATGGGCATAGAGAGTAGGAAGAAACGGATGATCGAGAATTTGAAGAATTTCTTTTTCAGTCTGAGCTCTCGTTATCTTCCTCTTGCTGGTCAGCAACTCATTATTCATAACTTTCACAGCAAACAAACAGTTTGTGCCCATTATTTCAGAAAGATAAACATTCCCGATATCCCCACCACCAAGTTTTCTCAGCAGCTTAAAATGCCTTAAGCCAATGTTTCCATGCTGCTTCTGAACACAAATAATAGCTTTCCATCTTAAATCTTTTGACATATGAGGCCGATAACCACTGCGACTAGATCCATTGAGATAGCTTTCATCGCTAAGGCTTGTCGTGCTGCTATAATCCTCAATACTACTCTTCGAACTTTGAGACATCTGCCCCTTTTCCTTTAACCCTGGCACGTTCGCAGATTCAGGACTTTTATGTGAAGAATCTGACATACTCCTTTCTGGGACGAGGAATATCTCCACCACATGATGATCAGGGACATTGGCCTCCACGACAGCGCTGTACGTTCTCTTCACAGCCTCCGTTTCTGAGACTGCAGACAACCTGAATGCTTTTGTCGATTGCTTTTTCAGGGCAGCCAGCTCTGATGCCTGAGAGATGCATAATCCTCTCAAGGCCTGCTTCAAATTTACAGGCTCAGAAATTCCTATACCTGATGCACGAGAGGGGCTAAATCTCATTGGCCTTTTCATCGCGCTTTTGCTCATTACATCTTTGACAGTACCCCTTTTCGCCTTACTCACACCCCTATCGATATTCCTAATCTCTATCGCCTCAAACAGTTTATTAATATCATCTTCAATACCATACTTTTTCATACACTTCATGTGATGATGCTGTTGCGCATCTTCATTCATTTTAGATGCAGGACCCTCTATTGACTCTGTAATCTCATTACTACTATGCAACCTAACCATTCTTCTTAGAAAACTATATATAAGACCGAGAAAGACACAGTTTAATGCGTCCAACGGTGACTATCTAATCCATTTCCGACAAAGCAATATGAAGAGGATGAAGTCACAAGTCAAACAGTGCATCAGAAATCCTCCAAAATGGCACACCATCATATTTTAACTCCAAAAGATGAACGAGAGCGCGTCCAGCATTCAACGCCTGATGCAAACAGTGAACATCAGAAATATTAGTAGATAATAAATGTTGATAAATTTTGTTAGTTTACATCCTACTAAAGATGACAACCACCTCCAGGAACATATTAAAACACAAATTTAGAGCACAGGTTTATTTCCAACACATATTTATCAATGCCTATAGCTATGAATTCTTTAATTTCACCTATTTTTCTACATCATCTAAAATCTCTATTATTTTAGTTTGCACTTTGCTGTATATACGAGCTCAAGCAATTTAGTTCTAATTTCTTTTCACATTTATACAAGAAAAGTTTCAAAATTTTATTCAAAAAATTCAATATAAAAGTTATCCATAATTAAGAAAAAGGAGTAATATATGATCTATGATCCACTGACTTTATCATCCAATCATTATGATACTTAAACTCATTTGAAAAACAACAATAAAGAAGCATAAGTAAAAGTGGGTACACCAAGAAACATTCAAAATATTAATCTTCAACTGCATTGCATAACACAAACTCGTCCTACTTAATACAAGGCAAATCAACAAAAAGCTATTCTCACAACATAAAAATAGATAATATATAAATCAATAAATAAAATTCATCAACAAATAGCAAAAACCAGAAACATAATACTCCTTTTATCCTAATTTAGGTGAGACTCTTTGCTTTTCAGTCCATCCCAAAAGAATATTACATTTCTCTATTTGGAAAGAATTTAACTTAAAACATTTTATTTTACCTTCATGATACCATCTATTGCCACGGAATATTATGATTTGCTTTAGACCACAAATTTTAGAATATTTTTTTAAACATCATGCTCAGTCAAATATACTCACATAATTTTGGAACCATGAGTACAACATAACCAACGTGTATGCTTCTTGTAAGCATTTAAAAAAGAAGAAAAAACAACCTAAACTTGTTATTCTCCACGATATATCATGCATAACAAAAAACAATTAGGTGCAAAAATTAAGAAAATGAAAAAAAACATATACAACCAGAAGCATGTGTAGTGTTATAGTATCGGGTTCATCTGAACCCAGTATTTTCGACACGGAGTATAAACTAGTATAAATATTTATTAAAATTGCAATATATAGTGGATCTGAATTCATAATTTTAAAAATATAATAGGTTCAATATGAAGAACCGTAAATATTAAACCCATAGAGTTAAAATCTTTAATCTGGCTCTATATACATATAGAAAGGAATGAAGGAACAACCTGAAAAGTGATCAAAGCAAAGGGAGAGCTGAAAATTTCATTGAACTGAAGATAAGTAGGTTTATTTCAACTGTATATTATGCGTTTAAAGGAGAGAAGGTTGAAGTGAAATACAAAAGTAGAAGAAAACAATGGAAGAGAAGGAAAATCCACAAGTCAATTATTACAAAAAAAAAAAAAAAACGCTGGAGAGCACGAGAGAAAGAGGGGGAAATTGAATGAGGAAAGAGAGGAAATGAAACAAAAAGAGTTATGTTGGCAAGAAAATTCACGAGAAGTCACACTGTTCATATTTTTCTTTTGTATGGGAGCATGCACAGAGGGAAAGCACTAGCTAATTTTTTTCTTAAAATTTTATATTTATATTAAAAAAATTATGAATGATTTGTGTATTCGGTTATTATTATAAAATATTATATAAATATTTAAATAAAAACTCATAGATTAAAATGAACTATAAATTTAGTGACGCCAAGTCACCTCACGCCCAGGCCTGGAGCGTGGACAATATAATATGGGGGCCCAACATCGGTGAAACAAAGATGGGATGGGTCCGGCTCTAATATCATGATAAGATATGGACGACCCATTTGCATCTATATCCGCCTTTTGGGTCACGTTTTAACTTGTGCCCGCTTTGCAAAAAAAATTGCAAGCGTACCCACTCTTTCGCGTAACTTCAGCATACGGGGCTGAAGTAGCAAAGGCAATCACGCAAAACTTCAGCATTCTAGTAGACAGGACTGAAGTAGCAAGTGTGCTGAACCAAGTGTGCTGAAGTTTTTGTTTGTAATTGCTGAACTTAAGCATAGTAGCTGAAGTTTTGTTCTCTATTTATTGAAGTTTTGTTTGTAATTGCTGAAGTTTTTGTTTTTGTAACTGACAAACTTGTTTTGTAACTGGTGAACTTCAACTCTAGAAGTTTTTATTTTTGTAACTGGTGAACTTCAGCTCTAGAGCTGAAGTTTTTGTTTGTAACTGGCGAACTTTGAGGAGGAGAAGGATGAGGAGAAAGGGAGCTGAAGTTGTTTAAAAAGTGGGTGCAAATTAAAACTTTTTTAAAAAATGGGTATAAGTTTGGTCGCCCCGTGCAATTTTTACGATATGGACATTGGGTCTAACTCAACCCAAAAGCTAGCTTATGAGGTGAGGATTGTCCCAGGCGTATAAGGAGACCAAGTCCCCCATCCCTTAGCCTATGTGGAAGACCCAACAGAAGTAGCTGCGTGCTCGTGCTATAAATTTTGGGCCATTTAAATTTATTTTGAAAAATAAGAAGAAAAAAACTGAACATCTAGTTTTTAAAAGATTTAAACAAATTTAATTTATTTTAACTTGAATTAAATTCTAACGGCGGGTTAAAATGATGAATATATTTGTTGTTTGGTCTGCCTTAATTTGGAGCAAAGAGGAGGGGGTTTGAACGAGGAGACATAGGGGGTATACTAGAATAATTTATTTTTAAGTGTTTTTGTTCTCCTTTTTGGATTTTCTTAATATTGAATGTTCACCTTTTTGTTATGGCTTTCATTTGGAAAGAAAAGAAAAAAAGTTGAGCTGCAATATTTCATTTGCTATTTCAATTCAAAGATGGAAAGAGACGTATAGCTTGTTTGCCCGAGCTTTTTTCAAGTTAAGGTGTTTGATCAAATGCGTCATGCTAATTGTTGATGTTGAATAGTCGAGTCTGGCAGGGGTAAGGGCCTAACCTTATTTGCTTTGCAGAAATATGAGGCACGAAGTCCCCAGATTCAGCATGGTCTCCAACATCCACCCAAGACTACTGAGTTGGTAGGAAGGTCTACACTCCAGTGAAAAAACTCTCGTCAGGAAATACTTGGGCAACCTACCATCCCTCCTAGAAATCCAACCTAACAAAATGGTAATAGAGGCTGCTACCTTATTCTGGGATTGCGAAAGGTCTGTGTTCCGCTTCGGGGACATTGAAATGACGCCTTTACTGGAGGAAATAGGAGGACTGGCTGGCCTAATGTGGGAAACCCCGGGGTTGCTGATGCCTGAGAACCGCACAGGCAAAGGTTTCCTTAAGATGATGGGTCTGAAAAAGAACGCGGAACTGGTATGCTTGAAGGAATCATACATACCTTTTGATTATTTATACGAAAGGTACGGCTACAGAAAATCATAACGTACCTACCATGACGAGTTTGTTATCACCTCCCTGGGACACATCCATCGTAGAGTGTTCGTCTTCATGTTCTGCTTTTTGGGTTTGATTGTGTTTCCAATGAAGAAAGAGAGAATTCATACCAGACTGGCCATGGTAACTAAAACATTAATTGAAGGGATTGATGGGCAAGACTTCAGCATTGTACATATGATCATTGCTGACATATATCGTGCCTTGGAGAAGTGTCAACAAGGAGCAAGATATTTCGAAGGTTGCAATTTATTACTTCAACTTTGGCTCATGGAACACCTCCAAAGAGGTGAATACCGACAAGACATTCACCTAAGGATCTGGGATGACCACATCGCTTTCCATCACCCGAAGCGAATGAATTACATCCCCGACATGTTCGCTCAGCCTGAGAATGCCGAGGGATGGGTTGATCTCTTTGGTAACCTGACTGAAGAACAGGTTCAATGGATGTTTGAGTGGTTTCCGACATATGAGTTCATCATCCGATCCCGAGATGCACCTTTTCTGATACTGATTGGTTTAAAGGGGACATACCCTTACGTCCCTCTTCGAGTTATGAGGCAAGAAGGCAGGAAGCAAGTCATATCCAGGGTCGACAAAATGAGCCATCTTAGAGCAGACTTTCAAAATGATGACAGTCCTTACAAGTGCCAAGCTCAGCACCTGTGGAGCTGCAAGATTATACTTGAGAAGGACACCATCGAGCCAGACAGGTATCATGCTGGTTGCACCCCTTTCTATCCTGGTTGGTTAGAATATAATCGAGGTAATCAGAGCAAGCCAGGGTACATCCGAGTTCACAGGGTTATAGACGAAAGGGCTGAAGCGAAAGTCAAGTTCAACCAGCTGCGCAAAAGGATCCGTGAGTGCGAGGACGAACACCACAAAATACAGGAGTCTAACAAGAAGCTGATTGAGGAGTGGAAAGACATGTCTATCAGCACCGACAAGAGGTTAGGATACTTAGAACGAGGTATAGTCGAGCTGGAGGAGAAATTCATCAAAAGGGTCGAAGACTGCCAAAGGGATGAAGGAACTGAAGGAGGACATCTCGCCAGAGCATACCTGTTGCTGGGACTTCGCGAGCTAGGAAAGCTGTTCGAGGGAAGCGGGAATGTCGAATCTGGGGAAGGTCCTTCTGAGACCAAGTAGATAGGAATGTCTTTATTTTTCTGTCAATGTAATGAGTCCAAGAGCCATTAGTGACTTTTATTTTTTTCTCGTTTATTTAGTGTCGTTTTGGGGATTTGTCTATTTTTTATCAATAAAATGAGGCATCTAGCATTTTAAGTTCTCCAAATCAACTTGTCGCTAGGCCTACCTCGGGCATAAAGAGGTTCCCAAATTAGGACACGCTTTACATTCCGCGCTATGTGTTTAAATACTGCAATATTTTTTCATAATCCTCATTGACTTAGTTACCTTTTGTTTTTATTTTTCTTTATTATTCCCCTCCCCAAAGGTTAGTTCGTGCACTCTGGCATCATCAGCTTATCTCACAACATCCAAGGGCCCTCCACCTACTCCTCCTCCTAGTCCTCCTAAAGGCAAGAGTAAGATGGAAGAATCAGCGGCATCAGGAAGGAGAATGTGGTTGAACGGCTAGAGGCCACTAATAGTCGAGGTATTCAGGTCCTAAATGAGAACATGTCACCACTGGAACAGAAACTACTGAAATTTCAAGAAGAGCTCGATCAGGTCCGAAATCTGGCCAACCTGTCATTTTCCCTCAACATCCCAGACGTCAATGTCCCAAACACTCAAAACCATACACCTCCACAAAATATCCCAAGACAACAGAATCATCCCGCACCTCACCATCACGCCACTCCGCCAATGAACCAAACTCTCCCAACACAATGCAATACTTGACACACTTCAAACAACACTCCATTATTTGTCCCAGAACCTCAGAACCCCACAAAGGACCATTTCCAAAATCCCATCTATGTGGAAACCATGACCCATTCCACTCCACCTATCCCACACCCATCCGAGTCTGATGAAAAAGACATGCTTATCAAGAACCTGGCTGAGGAACTGAGGAAGATGACCAGCCGAGTTCAGGGTGTTTAAGGAACCAAGGGAATCGAAGGTTGAATTATGAAGACCTCTGTATACAACCTGATGTCGAACTGCCCGAGGGGTATAAACCTCCGAAGTTCGAAATGTTTGCCGGTACTGGTGATCCGTGGGTCCATCTAAGGACCTATTGTGACAAGTTGGTTGGCGTAGGAAGGGATGAAAGGATCCGCATGAAGCTAATCATGAGGAGTTTGAATGGAGATGCATTGACTTGGTACATCAGCCAAGACCCCAAGAAATGGTCGAACTGGATAGGTATGGCGTCTGACTTTATGGACAGATTTAGATTCAACACAGAGAGCGCGCCAAACGTGTTCTATATCCAAAATTTGAAGAAGAAACCCACAGAGACCTTTCGCGAGTATTCTACTCGCTGGAGGTCCGAAGCTGATAAAGTAAAACCTGCTTTAGAAGAGGAGCAGATGAACAAGTTCATTTTCCGGGCCCAGGACCCGCAGTATTATGAACGGTTGATGATGATTGAGAATCACAAATTCTCCGACATTATCAAATTAGGTGAACGGATTGAGGAAGGTATTAAGAGCGGTATGGTCACGAATTTTGAAGCCTTGCAAGCTACAAACAAGGCTTTACAGTCCGGTGGTGTGTCTATGAAAAGAGACGTGGGAGCTGTGATGGTTGCACAAAGCCAGTTGTAAGGTTAGGAAAGCCAGGTATGATGAAATCCTCTTTTCGAATAGGAAAGCCAAATACCCTCTCAAATACCAAATCTATCCAACACCTCCACTCACATATCAGCCAACCCCGAATTACCAAGCACCCTCAACTTCATATCAAGCTCCTCCACCCACTTACCAATCTCTACCACCCGCATATCAACCTACTTCACCCAGATACTCATAACCCGCTCCTGTTTACCACACTTACAAATCTCAACCAACCCATTACCAATCACCCCCTACCCGTCAAAACTTCCCTAGACCTCGACCTAATTTTGATCGCAGACCTACAAAACAATACACCGCCATAGCTGAACCCATTGACCAACTGTATGAGAAACTCAAAGTTGTCGGTTACGTCACCCCTATCCCTGCTGCCACCCATGAGATCCCTTCTCAGTGGTTTAACCCGAACAAATCCTGTGCATACCATTTCGGCATGAAGGGACACATCATCGATGAATGCCGCTCTTTGAAGGACAAGATACAGTTCCTGATTGATAACAAGATTATTGTGGGAAAGGATCCCACTCCGAATGTCCGCAACAATCCTTTGCCAGACCATAAGGGTGGAGGTATCCATATGATTGAAATAGAAGATAATTGGGATCCCTAGGGATCAATCGGGTTGATCGTGGAAGGCGATGATCCAAAGAAACCAACAGTCACTATCAACCCAATAATAATCCAGATTCAACTGTCTGAGGGTGCTGAGGTAAATATGTCCATACCTCTTGAGTTTGAAGCAGCTCCACAATTCCATTTGAAGTAAGGATAGCCGCCCCAATTCCAGTGGCGATGTCGACCACGCCACCCTTCTATACAAACGCTATCTCGTGGGATTATACAGTTGAGGCGAGAAGGAAGGGCAAGGTCAAAATTGAGGAAGTTGTCGCAGCGCAGGGTATGACGAGAACTGGTAGGGTCTACACCCATGAGCATCTGGTCGAATCAAGAAAGCAGGCTACCAACCGGCCTCCCCTTCTTGAGACAGGTCCGGACGACCTTTGGAGGAAAGTACAGGCTAAGGAGTATTCGGTCATTGACCAGCTAAACAAGACGCCAGCACAAATA
Organism: Nicotiana undulata; assembly: GCA_005239495.1. Classification (NCBI taxonomy): domain Eukaryota; kingdom Viridiplantae; phylum Streptophyta; class Magnoliopsida; order Solanales; family Solanaceae; genus Nicotiana; species Nicotiana undulata. The sequence continues at coordinate 60,449 of ML265378.1, forward strand.
TCCATCCTCTCTTTGTTGCAGAATTCCGAGACGCACCGAAGTGCTCTGTTGAAGGTGTTGAGTGAAGCGTATGTACCAAACAACATCACTAGTGGGTAAATGGACAACATGGTGGGCCAGGTGTTGGAAAGTCACAAAATCACCTTCCATGAAGACGAGTTACCACCTGAAGGATTGGGGCACAACAAAGCACTGCACATCACCGTGCAATGCGGAGATTATTTCATCACAAGAATCTTGATCGACGGAGGATCCAGTCTTAACATTTGCCCGTTGATAACGCTCAAGAAATTGGGTAAAGGTCTGCATGATATAAAGGATGGAGCAATCAATGTGAAAGCTTTCGATGGATCTCAAAGGTCCACCATTGGTGAGATAAGCCTATGCCTGCAAATGGGACCAACTTGGTTCGAGGTTGACTTCCAGGTGATAGATGTGCCAACGTCCTACAATCTGTTATTGGGACGACCATGGATCCATGCTGCTGGGGCCGTAGCATCAACGCTACATCAGGCAGTGAAGTTCGAGTGGAACCACCAAGAGGTGATTATTCATGGTGACGGTAGAAACCCTATTTACAATCGACAGACTATTCCGGTGATCGAAAGAAGAAGAAAGTTGGGTGGAGAAACTTACCACCACATTGAACGGGTCAATGAAATCGACAAAGACAAATGGTGGGATAGAAAGATCGAGAGTATACTAAACTAGAACGGGTATGATCCTGGCAAAGGTCTCGACAAGAACCTTCAAGGAATCTCCAAACCTATCAAGATCAAAAACCATGGCACCACTTTCGGTCTGAGATACGACTACACTTGGGAAGACTACAATGACTGGTCACCACCTTGGCGCGGTCCCTACTACCCATTAGAGCAACCGATACCGCATCTGGAGCAGACCTTCCAGCAGGCCAACATTATTTATGGATCAGACGAAGAAGAAGCACTTGCAGCAATGAGGAATCTGTTTCTGAAGGACAGTGATATGGACTTCTGTGTTATTCTCGAGGAGGAGGGGGAGGAAGGCCCTTCCATACATGCTGTGAGCAAAGAGACATACCTCAAGAACGGGACTATCAGGACAACTAAAGCCCGACGAGCCTCGGGGTAGCAAGGCTAAAACAAGCATTACTTACTGTTTTATTTACTAAATGATTTTTCCTTTTCGCATTTTTTTCTTTTTTCAATTCCTGCAATAAGATTTTCAATGTTCGAACAATCACTCAATTTATCAAAGCATTTTCTAATTTTTCCTATAAATCCAATATTTATTACTACTGTTTTCTCTCATTACTTTATCTATAGAGCATTACTATTACTTGTCTTGATGAACCCATGACTGTGAAATGCAATGAGACAACGCAGCAAACAGACGTCGATTCAGAGGAAGATGATATACCCGACGAGATTGTTAAAGAAGTCGAAAACTTTGAAAACAGACCTAAGTCCAACCTGGACGAGACTGAGGTTATCAGCCTGGGAGATTTAGAAAACATCAAAGAAACACGGATCAGCATCCATTTGTCACCGTCAGAGAAGAGAAAATATACAGAGTTTCTGAAGGAATATGAGTACATATTCGCTTGGTCGTATGATGATATGACTGGTCTTAGTACGTATATTATGGCTCACAAACTGCCAACCAATCCAATGTGTCCACCGGTGAAACAAAAGCTCTGAAAGTTCAAACCCGACATGAGTTTGAAAATCAAGGAAGAAGTTACCAAGCAAATCAACGCCAAGGTTCTCAGAGTAGTCAAGTACCCAACATGGCTAGACAATATTGTACCCTTGACAAAGAAGGACAGAAAGGTCAGAGTCTGTGTCCATTACTGGGATCTCAACCGGGCCATTCCAAAAGACGACTTCCCTTTTCCAAATATACACATCCTAATTGACAATTACGCCAAGCATGAACTACAGTCATTCGTGGATTGCTTTGCTGGTTATCATCAGATTCGGATGGATGAGGAAGATGCTGAGAAAACGGCTTTCATTACGCCGTGGGGAGTATACTGTTACAAGATGATGCCATTCGTCCTGAAGAATGCAGGGGCCACCTACATGAGGGCTATGACCACCATATTCCACGACATGATTCACAAGGAGATCGAGGTATACGTGGATGACGTTATTATCAAGTCCAAGAAATCCACCGACCACATAGAGGATTTGAGGAAGTTCTTCAATAGGTTGCGAAAATACAATCTGAAACTCAACCCCGCAAAGTGTGCATTCGGGGTTCCTTCTGGGAAGTTGTTGGGATTTATTGTGAGCCGCCGGGGAATAGAATTGGATCTGTCAAAAGTCAAGGCCATTCAAGAACTACCACCGCCAAGGAACAAAAAAGATGTGATGAGTTTCTTGGGGAGGCCTAATTACATCAGTCGGTTTATCGCACAGTCTACAGTTATCTGTGAGCCGATCTTCAGGATGCTGAAGAAGGACGCTGCAGCCAAATGGACCGATAAGTGCCAAAAGACTTTCGATAAAATCAAGGAATATTTGTCAACACCACCAGTCCTAGTACCACCTGAGCCAGGTAGACCTCTGTTACTCTACCTTTCCGTGTTAGATGGAGCTTTCGGCTGCGTTCTGGGGCAGCACGACACAACAGGAAGGAAGGAACAAGCTATTTACTATCTCAGCAAGAAGTTCACTCCATACGAGGCCCGATATTCTCTATTGGAACGAACCTGTTGTGCTTTGACTTGGGTCGCTCAAAAGTTAAGGCACTACTTTTGTGCTTACACAACATATCTCATAGCAAGGATGGATCCATTAAAGTACATCTTTCAGAAGCCCATGCCCACCGGCAAGCTGGCCAAGTGGCAAATCCCACTGAGCGATTTAGACATTGTTTATGTAACTCAAAAGGCGGTCAAGGGACATGCACTAGCAGACCACCTCGCTGAGAACCCTGTGGACGGGGAATACGCACCTCTGAAAACGTATTTCCCTGATGAAGAGGTATCATTCGTAGGAGTAGACATTGCAGAATCCTATGACGGTTGGAGGATGTTCTTGATGGAGCAGCAAACTTCAAATGAGTTGGCATTGGAGCAGTCCTAATATCGGAAACCGGCCAGCATTATCCGGTGTCTACTAAACTCAGATTTCCCTGCACCAACAATATGGCAGAGTATGAGGCCTGCATCTTAGGGCTTAATATAGCCATTGACATGAACGTCCAGGAGTTGTTAGTGTTCGGTGACTCAAATTTGCTGGTACATCAGGTACAAGAAGAATGGGCAACCAAGAATTCCAAGATACTACCATATCTGCATCACGTACAGGAGTTGAGAAAGAGGTTCACAAAGATAGAATTTTGGCATGTCCCCAGAATCCAGAATGAGTTCGCCGATGCATTGGCTACTTTGTCCTCAATGATCCAGCATCCGGACAAGAATTTCATTGATCCTATTCCCGTAAAGATCCATAATCAACCAGCTTATTGTGCCCATGTTAAAGGAAGCAGACGGAAAACCTTGGTTTCATGACATCAAGGAATATTTGGCAAAAGGTGATTACCCAGAGCTTGCAAATCCCACTCAGAAGCGCACACTTCGGAGATTTTCCAACAACTTCTTTCACAGCGGAGGAGTCATGTATAGGAGGACTCCCGATTTGGGATTATTAAGATGTGTCGACTCAAGGAAGCATCAAAACTACTAGAGGAAATTCACGCTGGGACCTGCGGTCAACATATGAACGATTTTGTGTTCGCAAAGAAGATACTCAGAGCTGGTTACTTTTGGATGACCATAGAAACGGACTGCATTCAGTATGTCTGGAAATGCCACCACTGTCAAACACATGGGGATATGATAAAGGTACCTCCAAATGAGCTCAATGCAACAAGCTCACCATGGTCGTTCGCCGCCTGGGGCATGGACGTTATTGGACCAATCGAGCATGTCGCCTCCAACGGACACAGGTTCATTCTGGTAGCCATTGATTACTTCACTAAATGGGTCGAATCAGCCTCCAACAAAGCAGTTACTAAGAAAGTCGTGGCCGACTTTGTCCGCGACCGCATTATTTGTCAGTTCGAGATTCCGGAGTCAATCATCACCGACAATGGTTCCAATCTCAACAACGACTTGATGAAAGACATGTGTGAAACTTTCAAGATCAAACACAAGAATTCCACGGCCTATCGACCTCAAATGAATGGAGCTGTAGAGGCCGCCAACAAAAACATCAAGAAGATAGTAAGGAAGATGATAGAAAAGCACAAGCAATGGCATGAGAAGTTATCGTTTGCCCTATTGGGATACCGCACTACAGTCCGCACATCAACAAGGGCAACTCCCTATATGTTGGTTTATGGTACAAAAATTGTTATTCCAGTCAAAGTTGAAATTCCATCTCTAAGGATTATGCAAGAAGCTGAGCTCAGCGACGCAGAATCGGTAAAGAGTCGTTATGAGCGACTAGCCCTCATAGACGGAAAGAGAATGAATGCAGCCTGTCATGGTCAACTCTATCAGAACAGAATGACCAGAGCCTTCAACAAGAAAGTCAAGCCGAGACAGTTCACACCAGGGCAGCTGGTGTTAAAGAAAATCTTCCCACATTAGGACGAAGCCAAAAGGAAGTTCTCTCCCAACTGGAAAGGTCCGTACATGGTTCACCGAGTGCTGATAGGAGGAGCACTTATACTTGTCGAGGTGGACGGAGAAGTCTGGCCAAAACCAATCATTTCAGATGTAGTCAAGCATTATTACGTGTAATCCTTTACGCTTCTATCAAATATTGTAAATTGAACTATACCTGACTTGATTCCCGTTTAAGAGGGGATACGTAGGCAGCCCTATGGGTTCGGTCACAATTCAATAAAATTTTTATCTTCCCCCGCAATTGGAAACTGGGGCAAAATTTTGAGGAGGACCCTCAAAATTCTGAAGCAAGTCCAGCCGACCGTCGCACGAGCAACAGTCAGAAACGTTCACCCTCAAACTGGGGCAGAATTTTGAGGAGGACCCTCAAAATTCTGTAGCAAGAGAGGTTGCAATGTCTCGAACCGTGTCACGGTCGTCGGTTCATCTAAGACTATTTTAGATTATAGGTTTATGTTATACTTTTACAAAATCATGCATACTTATTCTTGAAACAACTTGTTTAGCAAATGCTACCCCAATGATACAGACAGTATCAGCAGATCAAGCCGAGCGAGTCAAGCAGATCCAGCGGGGATACGAACTAACCTTTCCCCTTTACAAAACTCACGATTTTTCTGTGGATGCAGGCACAAAGAACAAACACGCAGAGAATTCTCAAATTTCATCACAATCGCAAAGGCCAAAGTTCGATGTCCACACAAAAGGACAAACGTGTTCAAAATCATAATCCTCAAGACCATCACACTTGCCATCGTCTATACAAATAATGCCCCACTGTCACAATGCCCTCCATAATCACAGTGCCGCAATTTATCACCATCTAAGAATTCCTATCGTCATTTATTTTCTGCATAAGGCTACCTTTCTTCCTTCCGAGACTAAACACTGTCTCCATTTGCATTGCATTCTTGCATAAGGCTACCATTCTGCCTTCTGAGACTAAACGTTGTCTCCATATGCATTATCTTGCATAAGGCTACCATTCTTCCTTCCGAGACTAAACGTTGTCTCCATCTACATTATCTTGCATAAGGCTACCATTCTGCCTTCCGAGACTAAACGCTGTCTCCATCTGCATTATCTTGCATAAGGCTACTATGCCTTCCGATACTAAACGCTATCTCCACTTGCATCTGCATTATCTTGCACAAGGCTACCATTCTGCCTTCCGAGACTAAGCACTGTCTCCATCTGCATTATTCTTGCATAAGGATACCTTCCTGCATTCCGAGACTAAACGCTGTCTCCATCTGCATTCGCATCTTGCATAAGGCTACCTTTTTTCCTTACGAGATTAAGCATTGTCTCCATCTGCATAAGGCTACTTTTTTGCCTTCCGAGGCTAAGCTCTGCCTCCAATTTACTTTCTAATACCACTACTGTATCAAGCATTATTCACTTCACTTTCATTTCGGGCTAAGCTCTACCCCCTTTAATTCGCAAGACTAAGCTTTGTCTTGTTAGCATCATACTATTACATCTTCATGGGCTGAAATATCGCCAACTTATCCAAAGGCGTCATCCTTCGGAGGCACTATCCTCATGGCCCGAGAACACCATATCATGGCCTGAGGATCTTTTTTTTTATTTTATCATTTTGCACATCATCATTCAAAGGCGTCATGGTTCGGAGGCATCATCCTCATGGCCCGAGAACACCATATCATGGCCTGAGGATCTTTTTTTTTATTTTATCATTTTGCACATCATCATTCAAAGGCGTCATGGTTCGGAGGCATCATCCTCATGGCCCGAGAACATCATTTCATGGCCTGCGAATCCTGCATCAAGCAATTCATGGCCCACGGCATCATGGTCTAGAGATGTCATCCTTAACCGTCCAAAGACAGTATTCACGGTCCGACGGGAATTTGCATCATGTTTAAATTACGCACAATATATGCTTGTATTGCTTATTTGCAGGTAGTTCGGAAAGCAACGGCCACCCTAGCAGGAGCGGTCCCGCTCCAGCTCTCCTAACCATCCCTATAAACTGTTTGTCAATCTAGTCCTATATGTTGCGTCCGTTCTTGTAAAACTTCATCGGTATACTTCGCCAATGGCTCCTGAACAACGTACGGCTTGATTCCTGTAAAACCAGGGATATGTAGGCAACTCAGAAACCAGGGTGCGGCCTAAATCTCTCAAACCGTTTCGTTTGGTCAAAATTGGACATCATATCTTTACCCGACAACTCTTTCATCCTTCCCGGGTAAAGAAGGGCAGCTGTTGATACCTAATTTTTTCTCAAACTATTTTTAGTCTTGCATATACCTTCAAAATCACTTTTCATGATAACTGGCATTTTTCCCATAATTTTACATATTTTTATTAATTTATTTTCCAATTTATTTAGTATTTTATTCAATAATTATACATAAATTATATTTAAAATATTTTAAAATATTTTCTAGCTCAATATATCATTTTTTATCCTATTAGGATCTAATTATTTCACAAATTAGCCAATTTGGCTTTATTTAGCTATAATTACAATAATTTTTTAATTATAGCCTAATTGTATATTTTGTGCTATTTTAATTCGATAATTAGTCATTTTTATATTTTAATATTAGCTAATTACATTAATTTTCATTTATTTAGCATTAATTTCATTTTTATAATTATTATCTATCTAATTTTATGGGTATTTAACTAATAGCCATTCTAATTTTTTTCCAACTATGGCCTAAATTAAACCCAATACCCAATTAAATCCTCCCAATTAACCCAACCCAAAACCTAAATCTCTACCCGGCCCAACCCCACGACCAATCTGAGTTGTTGATCAATTTAAATCAACGACCCAGATTAGTGTTACCATAATTAACCTAAGGCCGCCCCCCCCCCCCGGTCCCTCATTTTCACTCGGTCTCTCATCTCTATGCTCTCTCTCTCTATCTCTCTATCTCTCTAGCCTCTTCTAGAGGCTTCCAGTCTCTCCACCTCTGATGAAGCCCATTCGTCTTCTTCGGCCTTCTTTTCGTCGGAGGCCATGGAATCCTCACCATCCTCCTGCCTCTCATAGATCCTTCACGCCGGTGTTGCCGTCTCTAAGGTCTTCAAGAGACCAGGGTCACTCTCTCACACTTCCGACCTGTTTCAGGCCTTCATGGCTCAATTTTGAGTAAGATCTTCCTATTTTTTGCCTAAACCTATGGGTTTCTAGGCCGATATCTTCATCTCTGGGTTCTCTCTTTGAAACCCTAACTCCAAAACCTTCGATTCCTTTAGATCTGTAATAGATCTATGTTTATTCTGAGGTTTTCACCTATTTTCTCTTAAAACCCCGATGCTTTTCAAACGATTCTGCATTTTGGAGAACTAGGGTTTCTTGACCCCTTTTAAAATGTTTTATCTTCTTATTTTAGAACTAATATATGACTTTCAGTATAATTTTGAAACGTTTTCTTAAACTTTCTCTTTTGTTCGAGTTATTCTGTTGAAACCCCAATTTTTAGGGTTTGAGCTCATCCTGCTTGCTATGTTTTTCTAACTTATATGTTTTCCAAACTTTTTATGTGCTCTGGGCTTCTCGTGTTAATTTTTGATAAAGTCTTTGAATCTTTGCTGTTCTCTACTACTTGCTTAGGGTTTCTCTGATTTTGTGCTATTTGCTTGATTGTTTGTTATGTCGATGTTTTACATAATATTCTTCACTAATTCTATTGATTTCCCTCAAAGATGTGATATTTTCCTTGAAGTCATGGTTTTGTATATTTCCCTGTGATTATGTACTGACTGTTGAGTTGTTTCCTTGAATCTGTGGTGCTTTCCTTAGTTAGTATTGATGCTCTGTGATTTTCAAACCCATTTGTGATTCTTGTGACTGATTTTTAGAATCAAAATGGTGTTTTACCTTATTTTGTGTTGTCAATTGTTTGACATATATTTTCCTTAATTATGTATTTTGCGCTTAGCTTTTCTTACATTCCACATCCTTTATTATTCTTATTATGGTAAAGTTAGTTTTTAAGTGATTCTTTCCTTATTTGATGCAATGTGTACCCGTTTGAACTAGGACTCCCTAATTAAAGGGAGTCCAGGTCTGTGATTGATTCTAATGAAATATTATTTCCATTGTTATGAGTAACCAGTACTCCTTACCTTATTTCACAACTCGTTTCAAAACTATAAATATTCTACTCTCTTATTAGCATAACGGACGAACATACGTATTGTTCTACTCTCTCTTACTCACACACATATTCTATTGCTATTCTCTTGATTGCTTGTTGTTACTAGCCGGCTAAAAGCCAACACTAGTTATTCTACTTGCTTACTTCTTACTCTGTATTTGCTGTCTTCAACTGGTATGTTTCCAATTTACATTTAAAGTTTCAAAATAATATGTTTCTTTGGGTACTACGGTTCGTCTTGTTTCTAATCTTCTTTTACTTATGGCTTTGTTGTTCTACTTGCAACTAGTTTGTATCTTGTTGTTTACCTTTTCCCTTTTTAACTTCAGTATGTTAGTTCCCCTTTGCATGTTTCACATGATCCTGCTATACTTTCTTTATGCTATAACATGCACTGCATGTTACATGGACTCTATACTATATATGGGACTTTTCCCTGAACTTATGTATGACTATGTATATTGTCCTCTCCCCAGTACTCCCTCAATCTGATTCTGTTTAATTCTTTTGGCAAACTGTGTCTGTGACTGCTTAAGTTCTATCCTAGTCTGTGATACTCTAGTACTTATCTAATGTTAACTTGTATCCCAATCTGTTTCTATGTGTCCCCAATCCTTGCTCCTCTATTTGTATTGCCTCTATGCACTATGTGTTGTTTGGTACTGGTCGGTTGTTTTAAAATTGTTTCCTTAAACTGCTCACTTACTATTTTGCAAACTATTTCAAATAAATTGTCCTTTAGAAAGGCTCTTTTAACTCAACTGTTTTTCAAATCCTCTCTTGCACTTCACTTTATTCTTAGACCATAAGTTCTGCCCCCTTCAGTGTGAGCACTGTTTTGGGACCCCTGAGCTCCCTCTGAACTCTGACATACTAAGGTTGGCACTTCCACACTGCACATGTCCAATTCTTGGTTACTAAGTCTGGGTGTGAGCATTGTCCGGGAGCCCTTGAGGTCCTTAGGGAACTTTGACACACCCAGATTATGAAAGGCTGTGAAATACCATATGGCAATGAGGTTTGGAGGACTTTGGCCTAATTGAAGGCTCCCTATAGAATAACTTCTTATTTTTCATTTTTTTCAATTATGTAATTTATTCATTGGCCTGTAATAATTTGTAAACAACTCTCGAGGACGGATAGTAAAAGGGGGAAAGGGATAATATGCATGTCATAGTTGTTAAAAGGGTAGAAATCTTGCTTTAGGTCTTATTTCTCTGCCTTCGCAATAGAAATTCTGTATAGGACTCATATTAGATATCCTGCTTCTTAGGTCCCATGTTTATTGTTTCAGCATCTCATTGTGGTATTATTTTTATCACTTAGAAAGTCATGCTCTAGGACTAAACGTTGACATGAATCTATTACAAATCATGCTCTAATAATGTTGTAATCTTGTGGTATACTGCCTATAGGGAAAATAATAATGTTAACAAAACTGCAATCATGTCTCACTTAGAGATCCTGTTTCTAGGTAAACACAGTAAAAACTATCACCTACGCTATTCCTGAAGCTGTGCATAATGCTGTGATTCTATGTGCGTTTAGAAACCCTGTTTAAGTTATTATGCATCATGTTGCATTAGACATCATGTTATAAGACGGTACTTGTATGATTACACTTAGCCTAAACACAGATATCTAAAACAGTCCTCATGTTCTAAACAATCTGGTAATTAGTCCCTGAACATCTGCAACACCTAGAATTTCATGATATTAGCTATAATAATATGGGATCATTAACAAATCTAAATAACTGTTGCATATTATTTTACGCCTAGGCAAGCCTTAGGTAATCAATTAAATAAAAAACCAGATCTGTCTTTATGATCATGTTTAACCACCAGCATGCTAAAACCAGTAGGCAAATTGATTAGGACCCTTTCCTGAATAATAGGACAGGTCTGCCTATCTGTTTATATGCTAAACTCACTTAGACACCATGTCTTAGGATTCTGAACTTAAATACTGACCTTAAATGTGTTTGAGTCTTGCTGTCTAATTACTTTACTTGTGGAGGTATATGTGAGCCTTTACTTGTTTTCCATGCTCTCCCCTTATTTGCAAGTCCTACTTGTTTACTGTATGTCGCCCTAACATTTTTTACCTTTAAAACCTGAGGGTCTATCTAGAAACCTCCCTTTTAGGATAGTAGTCCTAATCTCCTCCAGGACGAATAGGAATTGGAGGGGTAACAACACGCAATAGAGTTCGTGACCATTATGCGCTTTAATTACCTCCACGGGGTGGGAAAGGGTAGAATATGGACATGATGACTGATGCGCTAATACCACGTGTAGCCCCTCTCTGAGGAGTGTCGTGCCGGGTATTGCATTGATGTGATCCATATTTTCACAAACCTAGGATATCCTTTACTTTAAATGTTTATATTGAAAATCTTTTCAAAACTTAGCCATTATATAACTGTTTTCAAACACCTTGCATGCTTAAGGACTTAAACCCCCTCTTATTTGAGCCTTTATTTGTTTTGTTTGCTAAATTGTACAAATTCACAAAAGCTATTTGGCCGGGAACCACACTTGTGGATCCTGAGGGGTGCCTAACACCTTCCCCTTGGGATAATTTCAAGCCCTTACCCTATCTTTGGTTAACCAACGTAGTTGTAAATGAATCCTCTTAGGTGCCCTAACACACCTTTAAAATCGTTAGGTAGCGACTCTAAAAAATGCAAACCCCTTTCCCAAAAGGAAAGAGCTTCCTCAACCCGAATGTCCCGAATCCGACCTCCGCGAGGAAAAAGGGGGCACGACAAGCGCCTGATTTAACGTCGCGGCACGACGCAGAAGAGCGCATTTAAGGCTCGCTTGACTTCTGAGGTTCAGACATATGTATCACAGACACGTCCTTGGTTTCATTCATGCCCACATTCGGTTTCAATCTATGTCCATTAACTCTGAAGGTGTGGGAATCTTTTTTTGAAGCAATCTCTATGGCACTTGAGGGAAACACTTCGACCACACGAAATGGTCCAGACTATATGGACTTGAGTTTACCTGGAAATAGACTTAATCGTGAGTTATAAAGCAATACCATATCTCCGGGTTTGAAGTTTCGCTACACAATGTTCTTATCGTGCAACCTCGTTATTCTTTCCTTGTACAGCCTCGTGCTCTCGAAAGCAAGATACCTGAATTTATCTAGCTCATGCAGTTCAATGACTCTATTGGTGCCCCCCGCCTCAAGATCCAAATTTAACTGTTTCAATGACCACCAAGCTCTATGTTTCAATTTTACCGGCAAGTGACAGGCCTTCCCGAACACCAAATTGTATGGTGACATACCAATTGGTGTTTTGAAAGAGGTTCTGTAGGCCCAAAGTGCATCATCCAGCTTTTTCGCAAAATCAGTTCTTTTGGCGTTCACAGTTTTAGTCAGCACACTCTTTATTTCTCTATTTGACACTTCAACCTGTCCACTGGTCTAGGGATGGTATGGGGTTGCCACCTTATGGCACACATCGTACTTTGCTAGCAATTTCTCGAAGGCATAATTGCAGAAGTGAGTGTCTCTGTCGCTGATGATGGCTCTTGGGATCCCAAAACAGGTGAATATATTTTTCTTCAAAAACCCCACCACCACCCTTGCATCATTGGTGGGGAGTGCTTCCGTTTTCACCCATTTGGACACATAATCTACAGCAACAAGTATGTACTTATTGCCATAGGAGCTAATGAAGGGACCCATGAAGTCTATCCCTCATACATCGAACACCTCAACCTCTTGAATTGGGTTCATGGGCATCTCATGGCGAAGGGAAATGTTCCTCGTCCTCTTACATTCATCACAACCCTTCACCCATTGATGTGCATCCTTTAACACAGTTGGCTAGTAGAACCCAACTTCTAGAACTTTAGCTGCCGTTCTGACTCCTCCAAAATGTCTGCCATATGTTGATGCGTGACATGCCTGTAAAACAGAAGATTGTTCTATCTCGGGGACGCACCTCCGGATCATATTGTCAATACAAATTCTAAACAGATAAGGTTCATCCCGGTAATACATGCGGCAGTGACGGTAAAACTTTTTCTTTTGCACAGATGAGAGTTCATAGGGCTCTATACCACTTGCCAGGTAATTTGCAATGTATGCATACCATGGCACTTCCTCAAGGCTTCTGGCGAGTAGCTGCTCGTCTGGAAAGGTTTCCAGAATATCCTCTGCCTCAACTGCATTTTCAACTCCTTCAAGTCGCGACAGATGATCCGCAACTTGGTCCTCCGTGCCCTTACGGTCACGGATATCCAAGTCAAATTCTTGCAGTAGCATCACCCAAAGAATCAGGCGCGGTTTGGAATCCTTCTTTTCAATCAAGTACCTGAGAGCAACATGATCCGTGTAAACAATTACCTTAGAGCCGATCAAGTATGATCTGAACTTGTCGAAAGCGAACATCACCGACAGCATCTCTTTTTGGGTCACCGTGTAGTTCAGCTGAGCTCCACTCAAAGTCCTACTTGCGTAGTAGATTGGGTGCATTATCTTTTCTTTACGTTGTCCTAGCACTGCTCCTAGTGTGTAGTCACTAGCATCACACATGAGCAATGGTTGTTCCCAGTCGGGGGACCTCTTCTTCAACTCCTCAAATGCTACCCTGCAATCATCAGAAAACATAAAAAGGTTATCTTTTTCTAGCAACTTACACAGGAGGTTGGCAATTTTGGAGAAGTCTCTCATGAATCTCCGGTAGAAACCAGCATGCCCGAAGAAGCTCTTTATTGCTTTGACTGAAGTGGGAGGTGGAAGCTTTGCTATCACATCAACTCTAGCACGATCCACCTAGATTCCCTTACTTGATATCAGGTGTCCCAAGACTATACCCTCTTGTACCATGAAACGACACTTTTCCCAATTAAGTACAAGGTTAGTCTCAATACACCTCTTTAGCACTCGGGTCAGATTTTCTAGGCACTCATCGAATGAGTTTCCCACCACTGAGACATCATCCATGAACACCTCCATTATATCCTTGACCATGTCAGTGAATATGGCCATCATGCACCTTTGGAATGTGGCGGGTGCATTGCATAGGCCAAAGGGCATTCTTTTGAAGGCAAAAATCCCATATGGACATGTGAACGAGGTCTTCTCTCTATCTTCTGGAGCAATAGAGATTTGGTTGTACCTCTAGTACCCATCCAGAAAACAGAAGTGGGACCTCCCTACCAGTCTGTCAAGCATCTTATCAATGAAGGGAAGTGGGAAGTGGTCTTTTCGGGTGGCTAGATTTAATTTCCTGTAGTCCATGCAAATTCTCCAGCATGTGGTAGTTCTTGTAGATATCAGCTCATTGTTGTCATTTTTTACAACCGTCATGCCACTCTTCTTAGGAACACATTGCACCGGGCTAACCCAGTTGCTGTCAGATATGGGGAAAATGATTCCTGCATCCAACCACTTAATAATTTCTTTCTTCACCACTTCCTTCATGTTGGGGTTCCGCCGTCTTTGGTGTTCCCTGGAAGGTTTGTGCCCCTCTTCTAGTAGAATTTTCTGCATACAATATGCCGGGCTGGTCCCCTTAATGTCTGCCATGGTCTACCCAATGGCAGTCTTACACTTTGTGAGTACCTGTAAAAGTTGTTGTGCCTGCACATCTAACAAACTGGATGAGATAATAACAAGTAATGTGGAGTTAGGTCCTAGAGACGCATACATGAGATGGGCTGGCAGTGGCTTCAACTCCAGCTTCGGTTCTTCTATGGAGGGCTTGGCTGGAGGAGTCTCTCTCTTTTCTAATTGCAGGGGCTCAAATTCAAGTGATCTCTTCCAAAAGCCTCTGCCCTCAAGATCCAGCACCCATTCTGCCAATTCTTCCCCATTCACCTCATCCAAATTCATCAGACATGCAACAAGGGGGTCTTCAATAGTCAGGGACTCATCCTCCTCCTCCAGGATTACATCTACGGCATCAATGAGAGAACAATTGGCGAGTTCACTTGGTCGACTCATGGATTTTTGCACGTTGAATGCTATCTCCTCGTCGTTCAACCTCATCTTGAGCTCCCCAATTTCATAATCAATGAGAGCTCGCCCCGTGGCCAGGAACGGCCTTACCAAAATTATGGGAATCTCTTCTTCCACCCTACAGTCCAGGATCACAAAATCTGTAGGGAACACAAATTTCCCTACCTGCACCAGTACATCATCCAGAATACCGGAGGGTCTTTTCACTATTCTGTCTGCCAACTACAACAACATAGATGTCAATCTCGCTCTTCCAATACCCAACCTCTTATAAATGTCCAGGGGCATAAGATTAATGTTGGCCCCCAAATCACAGAGTGCCTTGGTAAAGGAAAAGTTACCAATGGTGCAGGTAATTGTAAAACTCCCTGGGTCAGATAAGTTTTCAGCAATTGGTCTGGTCACAACGGCACTGCAAGTCTGAGTAAGAGTCACTATGGCCAAGTCTTGGAAATCAAATTTTCGGTACATCAAGTCCTTCATCATTTTTGCATAACCAGACATCTCTTTCAAAGCATCAATCAAAGGAATATTTACCTGTATTTGTTTCAACATCTCCAAGAATTTCTTGTACTGCTCATCTTTTTGATATTTGGCCAGCCTCTGTGGGAATGGTGTTGGAGGTCTCTTCTTCCCAGTGATTTGGGATTTTTTCTTGTCAAAAACTACCTCTATTACCGGTTCTTGGGTTGTCTCAACTTCTTTCTCAGCCTCGATCTATGTGTTGGTTTCTTCTTGGGTTGGCTGCACTTCCACCTCAGTCAGTCTTGCTGAACCATCAATTTCAATGGGCACTGGTACAAGTGTCTCAACCTGTCTGCTTTCTCGAGCCCTTTCTTGCTCCAAGTCTAAGTCTCTGACATTGCATAGACTCACTGCCATCAGCTGCTTTGGGCCCTGATCCTTTAGATTTACCTAAGTGTCTGCAGGCAATATCCCATGAGGACAATTATTCAAAGACATCGATGTATGACCCATTTGCACTTCAATATTCTTTATGGCTGACTCATGTGCATCTACTCTTTCACTCATTTTCGCATTTTACCCAATAACCTACTGCATCATTGCTTTGAGTCTAGCAAACCCGACTTCGTGTCTCCCACCATGTTATTGCTGAGGAGGGTGATAAGCATGTTGTTGATTCTGATTATTGTACCCCTGTGGCCTTTGGTAGGGCGCCACATTACCGTGAGGTCGCATGGCTCCCATATTTCCATTGTTGTGTTGCGGCTGCACTGGCATGTATGGTTGGTTTTGTTGCCCCCAATTCTGACCACCCTGTCGCTGGCCCCCATAATTAGACACATAATTCATGTTCTTAGGGTAGTGATGATGATCACTTTCAGTATTCCACTGACTACAAAGTGGTTTACTAATGGAACCTGCTGCTTCTGCCCTGACTCTTCCACCTTTTTAGTGAGTATGCTCATTTGTGTCATTAAGGTGGCCATATTTGCAGCAAGAGTGTTTCCTGGATCTAAGTCCACTGAGTGAACTACTGGAGTGATGGGTGCATTCCTGGTTGTCCACCCCGAATTCTGTGCCATTTTGTCAAGTATGATCTGGCTTTCTCTCCATGATTTACTCAAGAATGTTCCACCAGCTGAAGCATCAACATTTGCCTTCACACTATCTGCCAGACCCATGTAAAACCGCTGCTCCAACATTTGCTCTGGAATACCATGGTGCGGACATATAACCAACATCCCTTTGAACCGCTCCCATGTTTCTTGCAATGTTTCCGTTGGTTTCTGTCTGAAGCTCAAGATCTCATCAATTTGCTGAGCTGTCTTGTTGGGTGAATGGAACTTGTTCACAAACTGCTTGACCAACTCCTCCCATTTAGTGATGGAATTTATGGGGAGTGAGTTTAGCCAAGTATGGGATGCTCATGTCACTGAGAACGGAAACAACAACATCTTTATTGCTTCCTGAGTTACGTTAGGTTGCCTTTGAGTTTTGCATATCGACAGGAAATTCTTCAAATGCTGCTGGGGATCTTTAGTGTATGACCCCGAAAATAGTCCCTTGTTCTACAACAAGTGCAACATGTTGTTTGTGATCTGAAAAGATTCAGCCTCTATCTGCGGGACTACTATCGTTGTGGCCAAATTCTCCGACGTGGGTAGGGGTGGGCATTCGGTATTTAGGTTCGGTATTTCGGTATTCGGTTTATCAATTGTGTATACCAAATACCGTACCAAAATATTTCAGTACGGTTCGGTATTTCATATTTTGGTTCGGTACGGTTTCGATACGGTTTCGGTTTAAACCAAATCTATGTTACGAGGCTTCTTCTTATTCAAATATGTAGCTCTTCGACTTTTGAAATCGATACAGCTAGTATCGAAATGAATCTGTTTGTTAAGTGGTCTTTATCGAAATGAATGTTAGCTAAATATTTAAATTGAAATAGAAGTAACTATCTTACATTTTAATTTTAAGTTTGCAAAATAAGTCATCGAAAAAGAAACCTTTTCTATTGATTCTAAATACTTTTCTACTCAGACTTTAAGATATCAATTTCACTTTTTTTTGTTATATTAGTAGTAATACGAGAAATATTAAAAAACACAAATAGACAATATTTAAGAAAATAATGCAGTTACATTTCTTAAAACTTACCTAAAATAACTCTCGCTTTCATTTCAATCAATCCCTTGAAAAATGCATGGAAATATCTTGAAGCCTATTTACCATGCCTCAAAATTGGCGAATTAATTTTGAGGCTTGTTTAATTTGTTTTAAAGGAAAAGTGGACCAATGTGACATGTATATTTGGTATAATATAGGAATAAATAATACATATATGACATATTCTATTTTTATACATATAGATATTATACGATATTTATACCATTCATATCAATGATACAACATATATTTTGTATAACATATGTATAAATGATATTTTGTATAATATATGTATAAATGATGTACATGATATATTTTATTTATATATATACATACATATTATATCATTTATAGAATATAGAAATATTTAGAGAATATTTGAATGTTAAATTAAGGAACATAAATTCAGAATAGAAAAAGAGAGAGATTTGAATGTTAAATGTAAGGAACCAAAATTTATAATAGAAAGTAGGAGGAGAGATAATGTAAAAAGAAAAATAGATAAGGATAAAACGGATCCCATGATTTGTGTTACTCATTAATTGTGCACATCAATTTTACATATGCTAATATTGTAAAAAATCTGCTATATGTGAAATAAAGAAAGAATGATATCATTTTCTTAAATACTTGTTAAAAACTGCTCGATCGTGTATTTTTCCCTTAAATAATTTAATAGGGGTTTTGGACTTTTGGGGTGTGGGCTTAAGGTTATGGGCCTAAAAAATAAAAATAATTTTTTGGGCTTGGACTAAACTATTTCGGTATACCGAAATATCAAAAATCCAATACCGTATACCAAAAATTATCACTATATTTATTCTTTTTTCTACTTCTTCTTCCAAGTGCAGGGTAACCCCAAGGGGTTGTGGATTTTTTTTCTACCAATTGGGGCCGAATTACCGAAGTACCGAAATTTATGTACCAAAATAAACCGAAATACCAAAAAAATCGAAACCAAAATACCAAATTAATTCGGTTCGGTTCGGAATTCGATTTTTCAGATTTTATGCCCACCCCTAGCCATGGGTTGTGCGCAGTCATATAAAGGAGCCTGGCACAAGAGGCGCCACTACTTGCGTAGCTGGTCCACCACGTTATCCCCATTGTTGTTCATGTTATTTACCAGATCTGTCATGTCTGGTTCAAGTTGTTCAGTTGATGGTTGTTGTTTGCTTTTCCGGTTGGACTGGTTAAAGGCCTTGAAAACTTTCTCGGGGTCTGATAAGGTTTCAAACACTTCGCCAGTTCTCGATGAGTTTCTAGGCATGCACTTGTACAACCAAGTTGACAAAATTTAAAATTTCAATGTATGGATTGAAATGAAGAAAATTGACTACACTGGGAATTTTTATATTTCTTCCAACTGTAATTGATAACACCGTTAAATCCCCGGTAACGGCGCCAAAATTTGATCTAGCCCAACTATGCCTTATAAAAAGGACTAAGCAGACATTCAAAATATAATTTGAGTATTTAGCCCAGAGTCAAATCCCACAGGGAATTAACCTATCAATTACTTTTGTTAGACGCACTGAATTCTTCGTAATCAACTTCCCAAATATTGTGAATAACAATGGTTGAGGTTTCTACTAACTATAACTGAATAAAAATTAATTAAATTAAAAGCTAACTATGATTGGATTGTAAACAAATAAGAGAATGGTCTAAGGTTGTAGTTTTCCCTGTTGATGGAATTCCTTCCTATTATGTTTCATATAGTTTTACCTAATCGTCTCTATCAATCATGAGCACTCTTGTTACCGTAAATCTCTCCTGAGTAATTACGATAATATACTAGACACACTCTCCCGAGTTACGCTAGCTAGATTTTATTACAACTCACTTAGATTGCACTTAAAGTTTCGTTATCCCTAATCCCATCTTTAAACCCTCGGTTATGGATCCCTCCTATACTTTGGGAGTGATGTTGTTCAACAACTACCTAAATATGCACTCTCTCCCGAGTAGATGCACACTAAATAGGCACAGCTAATTGAGGGACCTTCAATCAACTATAACAATAACTTAGTTGAACAAATAGAGATTAAACCAGGCAAACTATAATAATATAACAAGATGTTGTTCCTTCAACAGGTTCCACCAAAACCTTAGACTAAATAAATAAGCTACTCATAATTGTACTGATAATAACAACAAGAGAATTCATCATAAATGGAAAAAAAATACAAGGAAGAAAGATGAAATTTGATGCCTAATTGTCCTCCTTGCCTCTTGCCTCTATTTGCCTTGAACAAGACCTTAAAACCTTGATATCTCTTCTTTTGGGCGAACTGGACCTTTTATAGGTTAAGTAGAATTGTCCCCAAGCTTCCAATTTTACCCTTGAATAAAATGTGTGCGGAACTGGACTAGCGCGGCCGCGCTAAAGGTTAAGTGCACTGTCTCTGACTGCTGGGCTAGCGCGGTCGCGCTAATGGCCGCGCTATGGCCGCGCTAATGGAACTTCAATCTTCCTATGGAACCTGGATTAGCGCAATCGCGCTATAGGCCGTGCTAATGGCGTATCATTTCGCCTTCTCTTTTCGTCTTCTTTCTTTCACACGCTCTTAACTCTGAGGGATCTTTCTTGCTTTAATTTAACTCCGAACACCATCCTAGGTCCTCATAAGCACAACTTGCTCCTGCAAAAGATAAAATCCACAATTAGAGCCATTTTAACGTCATTTAACCTTCCTAGGACAGTGAAGCATAATAAAGTTGGAGTATAAATAGACGCTAAACTACATGAATCTAGCCTATTATCATTTTTCTACAATTTCGCGTATGTATTCTGTACTGATCGTGATCACTTTAGGTGTGGTAATTCTCTTTCGAGCAACTACAATAATTTACTAGACATATTCTCTCGAACTACGCTAGTTGGATTTATCTAACTGCTCATTATGACCACGTCAAGGCTTTGTTATTTCTAAACCTACCTTTAAACCCTCTATATTGATTTCTCACATACGTTAGGAGTGACGTTGTTCAATAACCACCTAAATATGTATCTTTTCTCAAGCAACACATAATAAATAGGCACAGTCAATCGATGGTCATTCAATCAACTGAAATAAGCACGTAGTTGAACAAATAGACAAATTCAAAGGTTAAATTATATTAAAACATAACAAGAATTCATCCTCCAAGAGGTTCCATCAAAACCCTTGATAACAAATTAGCTATTCATAATATGTATTGAAAACTACAATACTAAAATTCAAAACCAATAACAAAAATAGGAAGAAGGAAGTGAAAAACTCGTATAAGAATTCTCCGCCTTGCTCCTAGTGTGTTCTTGCCTCCTTAGGTCGAATCTGTGTCAAAAGTCCCACAAATAACGTTTTTCTATGTATATACCAAGTAGGGTCGGCCCCAAACAATTATACCTTCTCCTACGCAAAAAAAGGACAGTTTACCTGGGTAGACCGTCCGCGGCCGCGGATTCAACCGCGGATTCGATCGCGGATTTTACCTAGTGTTCTTCCTCACATCCGCGGCCAGTGCGCGACCGCGCACTTGTCACACTTTTTTCACCCTGTACTGTTTGGAATTTGGAAAACATAAAACATGAAAGTTGTAGCCCTTTGAATTAGCTTTCCAACCATATATTGTAGAGCTCAAATGGAGTTTTGAGCGAAAAGTTATGTGCGTTTTACTAGACATTGTGTAATATGCCTACTCGATTCTTCGTTCGTTCTTAACTATCATCCGTTGATCCCCGAACACGATCCCGGCTTAATTTCTTGGGCTTTTACTCAGATAAAGTCCAAATCACATGAATTCATTCCATAACATCTACATAGCTCGAAATCACTCTTTCAAAGCATAAAACACATAATTAGTGCAAAACACTAGCGATTAAAGCTCAAACTCAATTAAAGTGCAGTAAATTAGAGTGTAATAAGCGACTAAAATTCGTAATTATAGCCTATCATCAGAACTCCAACACGCGGAAAGTTCCAGCATATTATACTGGAGATTGGAGCACATGTGTATGAACTTGCAACATATTATGCTGGACCAGTATATTATACTGGAACTCCAGTATATTATGCTGGAGTATTTTCCGGATTCTGAACAGTGTTTTCGTTCAGATTTTTCTTTACATGAAAAGTGGCTAAATTTCGATTACTTTTAAAACTATGGTTATTTTGAATAACCCTATTTTTTGAATTTCTCTCCATTTTATCATACTTGAACTTGAGACTGGATCATGGCCCAAAAAGTAGAGAATGCGGGTCAAGCTTTGATCCGATCCAAATAGACTTAGGATGGATTTGATTTTAATTTCTAAACTGTTGGACCAGTGAACAGTCCAATGGCTGATAGCCATTTGATCAAGATCCACCCAAAGACGGTATACAGTCTTAATAACCTAAAAAGGCCAATTTTTTCCTTCAAAGATCTGAATTTATAATTTGAACTTGCTTGGTTCAAATTTTAAAACTTAGGTTGACCACGTTTTAAATTTTAAATTTAATATTTATTGAGATTGTTATTATTTTCACATTAATTCTTTACCGATTTATATGTTTTTAATTGTAGTATATTAATGCAACTTTTCGTTTGTTTAAACTTTGAAGTAAGTTCTATTATAATCCGGTTGACGACAATGATGAGAAATAGTCAAAAAACCTGTCATTGTCGAAAATTTAAAGAGAAAATAAATGACGGTAGGAATTTAAATATACTAATTGAAAAAAAGATGAAGATATATTGCAATTTGCAAATGTAGTATGGATTCGAATAAGGACAGGATATATCTTGGATTATGATATAATGACTCAAATAATTACTGGTGGTTGGAAAAAGAAAATGTTGGTTTTTTTAAGTATTAATGATTTATTAATATTTAAATAGGGTGAATGGGAAATGGAGGGGAAAATATAATATTTGAGTTTCCCTCTTTAATTGTCCCACATAGGAAGAGGAAAAGGTTTTTGATGGGTATATAAGCAATTGCGCTTCTTCTAGCTAATAAAGAGTTGAGAAGAAGGCAAGCCTCGCGCCGTCGTTGTCGCTCGGCTCGGCCTCGGCATTAAATATTTGTTTTAATAACAAAATATTAATATTAAAATAAATATTAATATTAAATCCATTTCAGTTATCCAGAATTTAGTTTTCTGTTTTGTAACATAAAATTAACTACCCTTCAATTTTCCCTCTTTATTATTGAGTAAATAGCCAATTATGTCATGACATTTACTCTATGGGCGTTTTTGCAAAAACAGCCATTCTGAAGAGTTGCACCTCTTCAGATTTCAGCCCAACTTTGGCTATAAATACAAGTCCATTCTCAGATTTTACATACTAATTTTTGAGTTCTCCTCCTTCTTTCTGCATACTTTCATCTTCAAAGAAAGCAAGCAAGTGGGATTTGCTACCAAACTTTGAGTTCGCTAAAACACTGGGGTTTGAAGTACCACTACACCAGTGTGTAATTCGTTCTATCATGGGAGGAAATAATCCATAACCTTGGTTACTAGGAGGGGATTAAAATCCTTAAGGAAACACTGTGAATTCAGTGGGCTCGAATTAATTTTTTATTTCGTTTATATTTCTGTTTATGCTATTTTATTTTCTCCAGAATTATTTTACAAATACAGATTACTAACAAAAAATAATTGAAAAAAGAAGGTACAAGTCTGTTCCTCATTGTACAAAGTTTAATTATGAATAACTAGAGTTCATTAATTAAATTTATAACAATGTGTAGGGCTGTTTGGTCAACCTATTATTGGTGTACCATTATTGTGAATTTGATACAACTTTAGGAAGCAAGTTAGAAGGTATGTTTACTCCAATACTACATGTTTAAATTATTATATTTATATACTATGTAGATGAACCGTTTTCTATTGATATAAATTTGTGGGGACATAATTATCATTATGGAGTAGGACTGGACTGCAATTATAGGATAGTTATGTCAAACTCAAGAAGGAAATATTTCCTTGTATGTAAATATTTTTATTTAACTATTTCAAATTTTCAGGTACAGAGTAATCATGAAATGATTTAGAAACAATGTGCCCTCGTGAGATTGTTCAGAGTCAGAAAATACTTTCCATGTTCTTGACTATTAAAAAAAAATAAAAAATAGAAGTTACACGTGAATATAGAATTTTTTTATAATTCACTCACTTATCCTAGAGCTCTTCCTTATCCTAGAGCTAAAGACAAAATCAGCTAAAATAAAGTATTTTAAATTTATTAGCTATAGAAAATAAAGAAGCAAAAATCAGAATATGATAAATCAAAACAGTAGGTATTAATGAATTTGGTGATAAATGGACAAAACCATATTTTATCTAAGTTCAATGATCATTTATTGAACCTCTAACTAAAATTAACAAAACAAAAGGAACTCAACAGTTCCACTACGGAAATATTTAATTCAAAACAAACAGGAAAAAAGTTCAACCAAATATTGCTTTTACGGCGATATCACCTAGTTGTAAATAAACAAATTTTGTATTTGCCAGGAATCTTCTTGATTGAAAAAAATTAAATTAAATTAATTGAGGGTGTGTTTTGTAGAGAGGAAAATATTTTCTGATAAAGGGTGTGTTTGGTACGAATGAAAATATTTTAATTTTTTTTTCATGTTTGGTTGGCTTAAATATTTTGAAAAATATTTTTCTCATCAACTCATTTTCCTCCAATTGGAGTAAAATGTTTTCCCTATTCCAAAGCTCCTTCTCAACCTTCTCTACCCTATTCTTTACCCTCACCAATCCACCCCACACCCACCCACCTAACCCCACCCTATGCCCTCTCTCCAAAAAGGTTTTTTTTCCGTCACCACCCACCCCTACCCCCACCCTCACCCCGAACAAAAAAAAACAATTTTTTTACTTTTTTTTTTGCACCCCTCCCCCTGCCCCACTCCCGCAAAAAAAATGTTTTTACTTTTTTGTAATTTTCAAAATTTTGTTTTTCTTTTTGCACCCCCCACCCACCCACCCCACTCCCCGAAAAACGAGACAATGGGATACTAATAGCAGGAGAGACTCCAGGGCCCACGAACGTCAGTGGTATACCTTGAAGCTCGATGTGGACTGAAGGTGACTCCCTCAGAGCGGTCCACGAGGTCCGGAAGCGAGATCTGCACGACATAGAGAAGTGCAAGGTAGTATCAGTACAACCGACCCCATGTACTGAGTAAGTGCCGAGTCTAACCTCGGCCAAAGTAGTGACGAGGCTAGACTTAGCAAATAACGTTCACCTGTCCTATTCTACAACACAAAACACAGATACCAAAGCAAGGAAGAATAGCAGTCATATACGGGGAACGGGAGCAGATAACGGGAAAAACAATAAGATAGAGCAGTTAATTAACACCAAGTAAGAAGAGAAACAATTCATCGAAAACTGATAATGTATGAATGACATGTCCGAATGATAACAATGGCACGACATCACCCTTCGTGCTTTTACTCTCTTCCTTACCAATGCAATGCATGTTGTAATCAATGTAATCATGGCACGACATTAACCTTCATGCTTGCAATAAATGTAAATATGGCACGGCATCACCCTTCGTGCTTTACTCTCTTCCTCACATTGCAATAAATAAATAATGAATGATATGAATGAATGGCACGACATCACCCTTCGTGCTTTACTCTCTTCCTCACATTGCAATAAATAAATAATGAATGATATGAATGAATGGAACAGCATCACCCTTCGTGCTTTACTCTCTTTCTCACATTGCAATTAATAAATAATGAATGATATGAATGAATGGCACGACATCACCCTTCGTGCTTTACTCTCTTCCTCACATTGCAATTAATAAATAATGAATGGCACGCCATCACCCTTCGTGCTTTACTCTCTTCCTCACCCAAGTAATATCAACAATAATTAACAACTTGGCAAGGAAATCAAATAACGAACTTTCCAATCATAACCACCCGACATGGGGAATAACAACTAAAATCAACACATTTGCCCGGCAAGGGTCTCAGCTATAACCAA